>VMDO01005212.1:36131-68672 GCA_007922755.1 Pedetes capensis
TTTTTTTTTTTTTCCAAAAAAGAAATCTCTTAGGGTTTTCACTTTTTATTCCTCTTAAGCCTACTAATTTTTGCACATTTTTTTCTTTATTGTGCAACCAAGATTTTTTACCTTTTGCTCTTTTCTCTCCTTATTCCTAACATTCTTTTTCTTTCTTCTTTTTTCCCTTTCTTTTACTTAATGCTTGTTGCTTCTTTCTTTCTCCCCTTTCTTTACACATCTGCTTCTGTCACGTGATTTCTACTTTTACTTTCACCCTAAATAATTTGTAACTTTGTAACTTGCTCTATATTATTGTTGCCATATTCTGTTCCGTGAGCATTAGTGATATAGTAGTTGACTTTAATTGATTTTAAGTATATTTCTATATCTGATTCAGTTGGGCATTTTTCCTCTTCCAGCGGTTTGTTATCTTCTCTTGGGGAAGTACTAGGGACTGAACTTTTAAGAGAAAGGCACTCACCAAAAGATCCCCAAATAACACTGGAACAGATATCTATCTGAACAGATGCACAAATCAGAATCACAAGAAACATGAAAAAGAAAAGCAGCATATCTCCTTCAAATGACCTTCATTCTCTCTCTCTCTCTCTCTCTCTCTCTCTCTCTCTCTCTCTCTCTCTCTCTCTCTTTGGTCTTTTTTGCAGTACAGAGTGGCTGATCCCAGAATTTCACAAATATTTCACAAGCACCCTACCACTGAACTACACCCCAAGCCCCATTTCTTCATTTTTTTTAAATCTTGAGACAAGTCCTTACTGAATTTTGTAGGGTTCCTCTGGCTTCAAATTTGTGATCCTTCTATCGCCACCTCCCAAGTCACTCAGATTTATAGGCATGTGTCACCATGCCCAGCTAGAAGACCATAATTCTTTAACTATGGAATCTAAAGATACTGATATATTTGAAATGTCAGACAAACAATGCAAATGTCTGTATGTAAAAATGATCAGTGACTTCAAGAGGATATAAACAAGCAAATTAATTAAGGAAATCAATTCAATACCTAGGTAAGAAAGTCACCCATATGAAAGACAAAGTCAGCAAAATGGATGAGAAATTTAGCAAGAAAGCTAAGATTTTGAGAAAAGGAAAGCAGAAATGCTGGAAATGAAGAACTCAATAAATTGAATAAAAAATATACTAGCAAGCATAACCAGTAGTCTAAATCAAGCAGAAGAAAGAATATCAGGGATGGAACACAAGACGGAAGAAAAACTACTTTCTGATATCAATAAAGAAAAATAGGAAAGAAAAGAATACAACAACTTCTAAGAACTCTGGAACATGATCAAGATACCAAATCTAAGAATCCAGGGAGTAAAAGAAAGAGCTGAGGTAAAAAACTAAAGGCATAAAGGTGGATGCAGTGGCTTATGCCTATAATCCTAGTGACTTGGGAGTCAGAGGCAGGAGGATCACAGGTTTAAGGCCAGGGGCAGCCTACATAACGTAATGAGACCCTGTCTCTAGATAAAAATTAATATCCTTCTCCATTTTTGCAGTGCTGGGGCTCTAACCCAGGGTCTCAGAGAGTGCAGAATACCCCCCTCTCTAACCTTTTACAAAACTCTGTACAAAATTGATCAAATACCTTAATTTAAGACCTGAAACTTTGAAATTGCTAGAGGAAAACACTTCAAGGCATAGGCCTAGTGAAGGACTTTCTGAATAGGACCCTAACAGCACAAGAAATAATAGCAAGATTTGACAAATACGATTGCATGAAATTATAAAGCTTTTGCACAGCAAGGGAAACAATTTAACACAGCAAAGACGGTCTACAGAATGGGAGACAATCTTTGCCAACTATACATCAGAGGATTAATATCTAAAATATATAAAGAGCCTAAAAATTAAACATCAGAAAAAAATGAATTATCCAATCAAAAAGGGGCAAATGAATTGAGCAGGGGATCTTCTGCACTCTCTGAGGTCCTGGATTCGAGCCCCAGCACCACAAAAATGGAAGAAGGATATGGCAATCCACTCTGAAACAATCCTGAAACATTCATCCATTAAAAACCCTATGAGGGTTGCTATGAGTCCCAATAACAATGTGAAGATAGGCAATTCTCCCAGCACCATTTTTTGAAGAGGCTATCTTTTCTCCAACTTATATTTTTGGTATCTTTGTCAAACATCAGGTGGCTATAGTTACATGGCTTTACTTATTGATCCTCTATTCCATTGGTTTACATGTCTGTTTTTGAGCCAGCACTATGCTATTTTTGTTACTATAATTCTGCCGTATAATTAAAAGAAGAGATACAAATGGCCAATAAACCTATGAAACAGTATTCAATATTCTTTGCCATTAGGGAAATCAAAACTACATTGAGATACTATCTTATCCCAGTCAGTATGGCTAGCATCAACAAAACAAACAACAAATGCTGGCAAAGATGCAAGGAGAAAGGAACCCTTGTGCACAGCTGGTGGAAATATAAATTGGTATAACCACTATGACAATCAGTATGGAGGTTCCTCAAAAAATTAAGAATAGAACTACTAGTTGACCCAGTTATACCACTGCTGGGTATATAACCAATGGAATATAAGTCAATATACCATAGAGATACCTGCCCATCCATGTTTATTGTGGCTATGAACAATAGCCAAGTTATGGAATCAACCTAGATGTCCATCAAGAGAGGAATGGATAAGGAAAATGTGGCATATATATACCATGGAATTACGGCATTTGAAGGAAAATGGATGGAACTAGATATCATCATTTTAAGTGAAATAAGTCAGACCCAGAAAGATAAACATTGCATGTGTTTTCTCACATACAGATGCTATATTTCAATATATCATCAATAGTTTATCATACAGGTCATGAAAGTATAAGGGGGACTATGTAGAGGGAGAAAAGAGACCAAAGATATGGGAAAAGGGCAATAAAAAAAGAGAAGCTTTGCTCCATTCTTCTTCTCCAGTTACCACTCTAGACACACTATTCTGATCTGAAATGTACACCCTTCAAAATTCTTATGCAAAAGTCCTGACCTACAGAACTTCAGACTATGTCTGTATTTAAAGATTGTTCCTTTAAAGATTAGTATGAAGTGAGGTCATAAGAGTGGCTCTAAACCTGAATGACTGATGTCCTTATAAGTCAAAGAAATCAGACACGAACACTCACAGAGGAAAGTCTATGAGAAGACACAGAGAAGGTGGGCATTAAAAACCAAGGAAAGAAGCCTCAGAAGAAACCAGCCCCACCCCCACCTTGATCTTGGACTTGACCTCCAGAATTGTGAAAAATTAATTTCTGTTTAAGCCAGTGTTTATTACTTTGTTTTAATAAGTACTGCATTTTTAATATAAGGGGTAGCCAAAGATGGTTTTAAACTGCCTGGGGCTGGCTACATTGAAGGTACCAAAGTAAATCTGGGGAGGTGGAATATGTATGAACTTCTATGATGCCGTTGACAGGAAGGGGTCCCAAGGACCAATAAAACAGATCATATAAAAGCTTTATAAATCCTCCTCATGTCTATAGGGAGGAAATAACCAATAAATTAGGATGGCAAAGTGTCAGACAAATGGTGTTTCATTCTACTACTCTATTCTGAAATTTTCCATAATGAGAAGCATTGAAGATAAATATTTATTTGGTTTAGCCATGCAATAGAACATTACATGGCCTCTAAAAATCTTCTTTTCTAAGAACATCTAATGACCTGGAGAACAGATTAAAATGAAATGCTAAGGACAAAAGGAAAACGAAAATAACATATTATGATCTCAATTATTTGTGCATGTGTTTATGTACATGCAGACAAATCCAAATATCTGCAGTGGTGTCCTTTGTGTCAGAGGATTATGAGTGGTAATTTCTTCCTTCTTTTTAAGTCTATTTTAAAATTATCATCAATAAAGAATTTGGAATATATGTATATATACATATATATACATATATGTATATATGTATATATATGTGTGTGTGTGTGTGTGTGTGTATATATATATATTTAAAGTACATGTATATTTAAAAGATTTACTGTTAATTGTTTGAGCTGCTTAAGGAGTTTCTACCCAAAAACATAAAATTAAAAAAGTAAAACCAAGCAAATAAAACTGGAGAAGTGTGTGGCAATCCACTGTGTAAGCAATCCCAAAACAATCAGCCATTGAAAACCCTATGAGGGTCACAATGAGCCAGACCAGACTTCAAGGCACCTAACAACAAGCAAATAAAAATTAAAAACTAGAACAGTAAGAGACTTTTAAGGCTCTCTCACTAACAACCCATGTTGTGTAGATGACACAACTTTGCTTCCTGAAACTGAAGAAGATTTGAAGTATTTACTGATGAAGATTAAAGAAAACAGCCTTCAGTGTGGATTGTGCTGTAACATCAAGAAAATGAAAATCCTTACAATTGGGTAAGTACTCAACTTCATGATAAATGGAGAAAAGATTAAAACTCCCCAAGATTTTAGGTTACTTGGTTATACATTCATCACCCCTGGAAGCAGCAGTCAAGAAATCAAAAGACGCATCGCATTGGGAAAACCTGTTCCAAAAGACCTCTTTAGAGTGTTGAAAAGTAAAGATGTCACATTGACGACGAAGGTGTGTCTGACTCATGCCATGGTATTTTCAGTTGCATCATATGAAAGCTAGACATTGAATAAGTGAGACAGGAGAAGAATTGATGCTTTTGAATTACGGTACTGGAGGCATATATTGACTATACCATGGACTGACAAAAGAACCAACAGATCGCCGGGCATGGTGGTGCATGCCTGTAATCCCAGCAGCTGGGAAGGTGGATGCAGGAGGATCACAAGTTTGAGACCAGAGGCAGTCTGCATAACTTAGCGAAACCCTGTTTCAAAAAGTAAAAAAAAAAAAAAAAATGGGCTGGGGGCACAGCTCAGTGGTCCAGCACTTGCAAAGCATGCAGGTGCAAGGCCCTGGGTTCAACCCCCCAGTACCACAAAAAAAAAAAAAAAAAAAAAAAAAAAAAAAAAAAAAAAAAAGAACCAACAGATCCATCCAAGAAGAAATGCAACTATATTGCTCCTTGGAAGCAATGCGGGCTAGACTATGTTCTTACATATTTTGGACGTTGTCAGGAGGGACTAATCCCTGGAGAAGGACATCATGTTTGGGAGAGTGGCAGGTCAACGAAAAAAAGATCCTCTACTAGATGGATTCACACAGTACCTGAAACAACAGGCTTAAACATAAAAAAGATCATGTGCCTGGCATGGTGTCAGGGAGTGTTTCATTCTGTTGTTCATAGGGTTGCTATACTTTGGACCCGACTCTACAGCACCTGACAACAACAACATAACTATAATATTATAGCAAGTCTCAAATCTAGCTGCACACTAATATAACCTAGGTTACTTTTAAAAACACTAATGTGTGGGTATCTAGACCCCATACAGAGAGCTTCCGATTCATTCAATCTTGAGGAAAATTTAGGTATGTGTTTTGTTTGTTTGTTAGAATGTTTATTCATGATGTTTTGGTTTTGTTTTGTTACTTTTCTCCAGGAGAATTTAATTTAAAATCAGGTTTAAAAACCAATGTCCTCTAAGTGTGGATTATCTATTACTTACCAAGCAATATGTCTTGAGAGAGTGAAATGTGTATGGAATTCCCTCACTAACTTGAGGAAAGAAGCATGGTGAGCTCTTGGAGATAACAAGAAAACAAAAGAACATCTTAAACCACCTAGCTAGAAGCAAAGGAAATCACAGCACAATTGAAGGATCTTTGGTGCATATAAACATGATTGGGGAGAGAGATATTCAGTGATCTTAATTCCCTGTTAGTTACCTGTTAGATATGTAATTAGATAAATTCAGAGGATATAACAAATATTTGATTCCACTTGCTAAAAATTCCAGCTGTACAGACGATGTATTGGTTGTATTGAACTCTACATTGAGATTGTAATTTGGCCATTTTTCTTTCCTGATATCCTTAGACCAATATGCTGGAAGTTATTGTGTTGGCTAAGATAATTGATGCTGATCATTGAGAGGAAATAAGGTTGATAATGTGCAGTGGAGGTATAAAACAGCTCTTTTAGGTGCCTCCTACTACCGCTTTGTTCAGTAATAAAAGTTAGGTAAAGCTGCAGCAACTCAACCTAAGGAGATACTTTCAGCCTTAAAAGGAATAGTTGAGGGCAAAGATACTAGATAACACATAAAGGCAAAGAAGAGAAAGAATTCCACTTCTATTATGCATTAACCATTTTTTCCATTTTTTTCCACTTTCTATTTTCCCTACTATTTTGAATATGAAGAGCTGATGATTACATACTTTATGAACTTAGCACAGATTAAGTACATTAATACAGAATAGTGATTGAACTGGAGTGGTTCTGAACATCCCTCAGTAGAAATGGATGTAATGATGAGTGAGATTTTGAGACTTCCCTTCTGAGAGAAGGACAGCTTTTCTTCAATTCTGGATATCATGCTTTTGCTCCCATTGTCATGAGGAAGTTTATGCACTGCCCAGCAGGTGACTGCAGCAGGCATTTAGGACCTGGCAATCCATTCCCAAGGCAATCCTGAAACAGTCAGCCATTGAAAACCCTATGAGGGTCGCTATGAGTCGGATACCGACTTGACGGCACCTAACAACAACAACAACAAGCTCCACTCAGCAGCCTTCCAGTATGCTTCTCTGTTCACTGGAAGTTGGAAAATTAAGTCTGGATTTCCCAGGTTCCCCCTAGATAGGTTATACATTTGACCACATTCCACCAGCATATGTTAAGAGACTTTGATGGTGGAGACAATATTGTGAAGCAAGGACTGCATGGATCTGACACACATGGTTAAGGAGGCTTTAGATTTTTTAGCAGTAGCTTTGGAGGAGGTTTGGGTGGACAGGTGTAGAACAGCCCCAGACAACAGCAAGATTTCTTCATTTCCCTTTTGTCACTGTTTTTGGAGATTTCTTCCACTTGTGTCACTTCTCTCTCTGTAACACAATCTTGGTTCAATGCATACCCAGAAATTCTATAAGCCACCTGTCACTCTGTAAAAAATCTCTTTCCACACAAACTAACCAGAATGAATTCCAGTATAACTAAGAATTTTGACTATATAGGATTGTATCTATATCTTCATATATATATATATATATATATATATATATGACCCTCAAAGACTAATAACATTAACCTGATAGAACAAGATCATGGCTACATATTATTTACAGAATATATATCATTATAATGTATAAATTGTTGTTGTTGTTGTTGTTAGGTGCCATGGAGTCAGTATCTGACTCATAGCAAACCTATGTACAACAGGCAAAACACAACAGTTAGTGCTCGTCTGCTATTTATAGCATTTTCAATGGCTGCTTGTTTTGTGGGAGTGGGTTGACAGGTCCTTCCCCCAAGCCCTCAGCATCTGGTGTTCCCAGGCGGTCTCCCTTCCATGTACTAACCATGCCGAACCCTGCTTAGTTTCTGAGATCTGATGGGATCTGATGCCACAGTGGCACACCTGAAGGCAAAAGTGAAAGCAGGAAAGATAACTCTGCATATACTGTTGTTATTGTTAGGTGCAATCAAGTTAGATCTGACTTATAGCGACCCTTATGGGGTTTTCAATGGCTAATGTTTTCGGGATTGCTTCAAGAGTGGCTTGCCATGTCCTTCCCCTTTTTTTTTTCAGTGCTGAGTATCAAACCTGGGTCCTCAGAGAGTGTAGACCAGTGCACTATCAACTGAGCTAAACTCCAGCTCCCATGTATATATTAAGTTTACATTAAATTTGTATTAAGCAAGTCAAAAGTTTCTCTTTGCCTATAATTATTGGTGGAGGATCACATTACAGACTTGTTTTTTTTTAAATAAGACTTTACCATTTACTGAAGGCTTACATGAAAAATAAAATGAAGAAAGCAACAGAAGCTGGGTAAATACCACATGTAAGTTAACACCTCAAAAGTACAGAGTCTTAATAAAAGAATATAATCTGAGACATCTTTCAAAAATTACCTTAAAGGCAGTTGAAGAGAAAGGATCTCATGACACTTAAGAGAGAAAAGATGTCATCACAGTCAGGTAAGGAAGGTGAGATCTCTTATCCACTCTGAGGATAAAAGAAAATGAACCTTAAATCGTAAGTTAGCAAAGACCAAAAGAGTTATTTAAAAAGAATGCTGAAAACACAAATTTGAAAGTGATCACAATATTTGTAAAATATTCAAGATTCTTATATGGGTTATAATGTTTTCCCTTTTGAATAAAGCATTAAATCCCTTTGCTGAAACTTAACATTTTAGAATATGTATCATTGAAATTTTCTTAAGTATGGAGCCTGAAGTCTTATTTAGAATCTCCAGATAAGACAGACATAACAGCCTGCTATTATATGGTTGCATAGATGTGCAGTTGGATAACTTTGTCCAAAAAAAATGGCATACCATAATGTTTTGCCCTCCATCCTGGTCTTTCTCATATTTTCAAGACTGAATAGAAATAGTTTGCAACTTTATTACAGGTTAAGCATCTCCAAACAAAAAAGCCAAAGTCTGAGATGCTCTAAAATCCAAAACTTTGTAAGTGCCAATACACCACCACAAATGGAAAATTCTATGTCATAAAACTTTGTTGCATACACAAAATTATTTCACATATTGCATAAAATTATCTCCTATGTGTATAAGAGGTATATCAACTATAAATGAATTTCATGTTTAATTCTGTGCCCCAACTCCCAAGATATCTTATTCCATATGTGAATATTTCAAACTCCAAAACACTTCTAGTATCAGGCATTTTTAATAAGGGGATGTTATTAGGTGCCTATCAAGTCAGTGTCCCTCACTCATAGTGACCCTAGGTACAACAGGTGAGACACTATTATTAGTGTTTCTCTGCTATTCATAGGGTTTTCAATGACTGATTGCTTTTTGGAAGTGGGTTGCCGGGTCCTTCTCCCAAGCCTACAGCACCTGGTGTTCCCATGTGGTCTCCCACCCAAGTACTAACCAAGCCTGATGCTGTTTATCTTCTGAGATCTGACTGGATTAGATGCCACAGTGGCATGGATGCAGGCTTAATAAGAGATACTCAACCTTTATTCTTTTGCAAGACATAACTCAGTATCCAAAGTAAAGTCAAGAAACAGTAATTATGAACTACAGGTGCATAATAAAATTTAGTTTAGGAAAAATGAATTCTGTAACTGTAAGATAAGGGAGATATGAATAAAATATCTTTGTGTCAAAAAATTAAGTATCTGGTTGAAACTAGGTTGAATGTGAGTTACTAGTATGATAAGGAATTCAGAAAATGATTGAATTTCACTTAAGCATAGCTAGAAGTGCAGCATTCAGAAAAGAAAGGTAACATGTCTTCTTTTCTCATTAATTAAACCGATTTTGGAACAGTAAGTACCATTCTAGGTATGCACTTTAAGACAGATGAAAAATGGATGAATGTCCAGAGGATGAAGATCAAGATGGCAAGAAACGATCTGGAATCAAGGTATGTGTGGAATTGTTAAGAAAGCTGTGTCTGTCTGACCTGAGAAAGACACAGTTGCTTTTAAATGTTTAAGGAAAAACAATTATTACTATATATTCATAGATTACTGTCACCTAAATGGCTGCAGGTCCTCAAACTTTCTGTGATGTTTTCGTTTACTATTCAAACAAAATTAACCCTTCTCACTTCCTTACATTTCCACAATTTACTGGAGGGAAGAAGAAATTATTTACATTCTATAATCCATTGAGTTAGCTCTTCAAAGAACCAACTAAATATTTAAAATTTGATATTTTGCTAAAGACTTCTCAAATACCCAAATTCATAGAAGAGTTCAAGGTCATGGTGCTTTCCTCCATTACAATTGCTAGGAAAGGAAACAGATATGCTTATAGATATGGCTTGACATGGCAACAGCCATCTTGAGTAGTAAACACCATAAGTGCTCCTGAGTAACTCTAGCTAGTTTTCCTCTGTAGTTTCCTGACAATCCCTAAACAGATAAAACCATTACAGACCCATGTGCGGGCTTTACAATCAAAATCTGGTTCTAGGAATGCACCTAATTCTTTGATATTATCTTAAGATAAACTAGGCACATTCCAGCCAGGGTAAAGCCTCTTTTGCCCTAACCCATAAATATGCCCCTCTTTCTGACCCAAATTGCAAAGATACAACTGATCTTGCTGCCATTTAGGGCAACACTTCTATCAGTAAGTTCCCCCAATAAGTTTCGCTCTTTGCAATTATGCATCTATTTTCTCTTTTCACTCTCAAGGACCTTAGGGGCCAGTCCTCACACACTAGGACAAAGTCATTCAGGAATGATAGGTAATAGAAAATTGATTCTTTTTCTACTTGGAGCAAATCCCAGGTGAGGTTAGTAATAATTTTTTTGTGTTACAAAGGAAGAACTTCCTAACATTTGGTCCTGTCAGCAAAGCATATCGGCTGATTCCTGAAATTCTGAATTCTCCTGTGACTGGACTCTAGCACAGAAGCTGACTTACTATTTGGGTAATATAGTAGGATAGAAAGTCAAATGAAATTTCCTTCCCACTGTAGAAGTATATGGTTCTATTAGCTCCTGGGCCATGATTCTTAAAACTTAGTGAACATTTCCTTGTGGAATAAATACTTCATGTAATATAGAGAAGAAAGAATATGAAAAACCAAACAAATTAAGTCTATGTGGCTCCTTCTGTTCAACTAATATTTTACCAATAACTTGGACAAAACAGTGCTTTTAGTTCATTTTTACTCTGTCAAAAAAAAAAACCCTGCATTTTAATGAGAATTACCTCATTTACTTCTTTATAATTCTCTGTTAATCCTTCAGTTTGGGTTAATGACATTTCTTCCAAAAAGCATCTCCAATTTTTGAGAACTGTCGACCAACTCAATTCAAATCTTTAAAATCTTTTCCTCTCAGCCATTTCTGACTCTAAGTTCTCTAATTCTCACCTTAATTCTCATTAGAAGACTGCTCTTTTGGGATAAGATCACTTTCCTAACCATGATAGTCCATTTAAGTAGGTCTAGTTTTAATAGGAGGTTTTATTAAAAGAATTTTACCAAATCTCAAACTCTACCTTTGCATTTGAGCTGAAATTATTTGCCTGTGACATAGCTGACAAAATCCATGTCCCTATCTCAAGAATCAATGCACAACTCTACACCCTGAATCTAGCTACAGGAATCACTGACAACCCTCACAATGGCTCAGATTAATCAAATGTGGCATTGAACATCAACACATGGGCCACATTTTCATGAATATGAAATTATGCATATTGGTATTTGGAGATTTGAACTATTTGAATCCTCATTAAAACTTACCTCTCTGTCAATTTCCAGGTAAGTGTTAACTACAAAAGAGACTACTTTTTATTGTAGTCTCTTAATCACAATAGGTCTGAAAAAACCATTTATATTGTCTTCAGGCTTCCTAAGCATGGAGGCACATTAACTCTGAAGTCAAGGTATGGCTATGGCCATATCTTATCTCCAACTTCTCTATCAGCTTGACATACCAAGATACATCATTTCCCCCAATGCCCTCAGTAAGGGTAATCCCAATAAACATATAAATCTCCTTAGTTATAATCCCAGCTTCCAACAACATTCATTTCACTAAAAGATAACGTTGAAGGTACAGCAAGTTGAGGTAGCCTAGGTATCCACATCTAGTCATTGGGAAAGCGAGTATTCATATAGGTCAGTGGAGAAATGCCCAGTTGCCCGTTATATCCCTAAAAATATTATCAATTAGTCCACATCTTGTTGGTCTCCCTAAATTTCTGTTATTCCTCCACTTTCTGATGATTCAGAATTTACAGAACCCTCACTTTACCCCTACTATGATACCCAATTTATGCAGCATTTTCTTTTCTTTCATAACTGTCATGATTACTAGGTACATTTATACTATCCTTTTATTTACTGACATTCTACCACTTATTTCTCAAAACAATCCTACTACATGGTGATTGTTAACTCCTTAAAAAATGAAGAAAATATACAAGATGTAGCTCTATGAAGATCCCACAATGAATCTTACTATACTGTTTGCAACTTTTAAAAGATCATACTCTACCCCATAAATATGTACAATTGTTATTACATGTTAATCAAAAAGTTTTTGTATGTTTAATAGGTGAAAGTGTCAATAACCCTAATTTAGTAATTGCACACTTTACATATGAACAGAATTATTACTTTATATCCCATAAACATGTACAATTAAAATACCAATGAAAATAAACTATGAAGAAACTGAGGCTAAGAATGATTTAGTACATTGCCCAAGACAATGGAGCTAATAACTGACAGAAACAAGATTCTAACACATCTTTCTTATCCTGTTGTTGTTAGGTGCCATCAAGTCTAGTCCAGCTCAATCTTTCTCTATTCCTACCATATCTAACTGCTTCCACTTTTCAAGCGTAATAACATAGTTATTATCCTTAAGACACTATTCTTGGGACCAGCTTTACTTTCCCTGTGAGGCCTGTCATCCCATTCCTACTTTTTTTTGTACCTAGCATGTACCTAAAGTACCAAAAATAAAAACCTCAAGACATACCCCCAAATAGCTAGAAATTAAAAGCCTCTTATGATTCATTGCTCTGGGCTATAAGAGAAGCATAAATGAGAATAGAAAAAACTTAATTGCCAGCTTCCTTTCTCCATCACAATGTCACAAACACTTCAATAACCTTTAATCTGAGAAGTTGCTATTTTAACAATTGAAAATTACATTCTTATTTTTAGCACAATTGAGCTTTGTAAATTGCATAATATATGCACACCACAAAGAGGAATTTTAAGTTCTAAGACAGGTATTATCATAATTTTAGGAAGTAATACAATCTTTCTTAAAAGGTAGTTTGGCTACACATATTCAGCCCTTTTAATCTTTAAGTATTTATAATGTTAGAACCAATAATCCCACTTCTTAAAAGCTTTCATAAGGAAATCACCACAAATACACTCAAAAAATATTGCTCCAGTAGTATTTTGAATAGTGAACAAATAAGTGGAGAAAAGAAATTATTAAATTATACTATTCATTCCATGAAATATTACATAATAGCTAAATGTAATGTCCATGATGAATTTTAAATGATATTTTAAGTTCTGAAAGTAGATGGTAAAATTGCATACTATAGCAATTTGAGGGTTTACATAGAAATACCAAATTCTTAAGTGGTAGGACTGAAAAACTAAAAATGAAAATAAATAAAATTAACTTAATTTTTCCAGAGAGAGCAAAAACATAATCGTATAGTGAACAGAGAATACACAAAATAATTCCTTCTGCCAAGTGTGGTGGCGCACACCTGTAATCCCAGCAGCTCAGGAGGCGGGGGTGGGAAGATCACAAGTTCGAGACCAGAGGCAGTCTGCATACCTTAGCAAGACTCTGTCTCAAAAGAGTAAAATAAATAAATAAATAATGGGCTGGGGGTGCATCTCAGTGGTCCAGCACTTGCAAAGTATGCAGGCGCAAGGCCCTGGGTTCAACCCTCAGTACCACAAATAAATAATAATAATAATAATAATAATAATAATAATAATAATAATAATAATAATTCCTTCTGAACAATTTGTTGTTCACTCCCATCAAGTTGTGTCTAACTCATAGCGACTCTATGTACCACATATGAAACACTCCCCAACACTGTGCCATGTCAGGGACTATATCAGTGCTTCTGTGTTATTCATAGGGTTTTCAATGGCTGATTGTTTTTTTGGGAGTGGGTTGCTGGGTCCTTCTCCCAATCCTACAGCACCTGATGTTCCCAGGCGGTCTCCCATCCAAGTTCTAACCAGGCCCAACCTTGCTCAGCTTCCAAGATCGGATGGGATTGGATGCCAAGGTGGTACAGCTGCAGTCTCTGAACAATTTAGGTTCCAAGAAAGTCTTTAGATAGAAGCTTTTAAATCCTTCTTGAGCCAACTAGGTAGGACTCAGCACATGTGGAATGTTATAAAATGTCACTTATAGTTTTTTTCCTCCAGTACCCTAGGATATATTGTAATCTAGTTTTACTGCATTCCATTAGCTTAAAAATATATGCCTAAGTACGTGTTCCCTGGTAATTAATACTCTTTGCATTTGGCCTAATACTTCTTTCACCTGAAATGTGTACTGTGGCCTTAAAACACATGCTCTATTGATCCTCACCATTAAGCTGCCAATTATAATCCTATCATTAGCCAAATTATAAGGCTTCTGGAATCTAGTACACCATCTGAAGCCAAGAAAGTGTCTCTAAAGCTGTCAATTTGAAATCCTCATCTTCCCCCACAAAAAGAAGAAAATATTGAGTGAGATTTATATTGGTTACCTGTTGCTGCAATAATGCTGCTAATATCCTATCCTCACAATCATTTTTATTTAACTCTCAAGTCTTTGCATAAGTAATTTAGACTAGCTAGATCTGGTCTCAGCTGAGCCCATGTGTTCATCTAAGGTTAGCTGTCTGTCAGTAGGAAAACCTGACTCTGGACAGGAGGAGGGGGAAAAACTGGGGTCATTATTTCAATTAATCTTCTACAAAAGTGCATCTAGCTCTCATATTATAATCAAGTTCAGAAAAGAGTCTACATCACTGTCACAGTGACTCACAATTGACCCAAGGTTGATAGTGTCTTTCCAAAAACCTAAAGTAGAAATGAAATTGACCAAAATATTAAGACAAAAACAGAAGCCCTACTACTCTTATTGCCTTAGACACCATAATACACTCCTCTAAAGGACAACCACTCACATATAAAGCAGGATATGTTGGAAGTGAACTCCTGCAACATGTACTTGAATGAGATATAAGCCACCACCTCTGGTTGGTATTCTTTCTGCTACACATGACTGACAGTCCCACACTTACTTGTAGGAGGCAAACATATTGATTTGTAAATTATTTAATATTTTTATGGCTGAGGCAGGAAAATCAAGGTTATTTAATAAAAACAAAGCTGTTTAACAGAATTCGTTATCTTTTACTTCAAAGATGGTTTTTTTCTTTCCCTTACACTGAATTATTACTACACCTTTTATGGTCTCCATGGAACTAAGCCTATATATTGACTGGATGCCTATCTTAACCTTTACACCTAGCCATGTGTGCCATACAACATAGTTATTTCAAGTTATCTAAGTCTCTTTGAGGAAGGGCCTCAAAGTTCCAGGAAGGTGAGAACAGAAGCTGCAAAATCTCTTGAGCCCTAGTCACAGAGGTAACAGAACATCATTTCTACTGTACTCTATTGTTCAAACAAGACCTGAGGCCATGCCAGACTTGAATAGAAAAATCAATCCATCTCTTAATCATTGCGTTGGCAAAATAACATTGCAAAGAAGTACCCATTCAGGGATGGAAGTTATTGATGCCATCTTTACAAAGAGTTCATCAAAAATGGTGCCAAACATACCTATTTGACAATGTTGTCATAAGAATCTGAGAAAATGTAGTAAAATATTTTATAAAATATTTGTGATTATTTATGTGTATTTATTTTTAATCCTTAGCTATCAGGGAAACGTCAATTGAAACTATACTGAGGTAGCAACTCACCCCAGTCGGAATAGCTAGCACCAACAAAAAAAAACAGCAAGTGCTAGCAAGGATGCGGCCAGAATGGAGCCCTGTAAACTGCTGGTGGGAATGCAGGTTGGTGCAGCCACTGTGGAAATACACATAGAGGGGCCCCCAAAAATAAATTAGAGCTATCATATGACCCAGCTATACTCCTGACTATATATCTGAAGGAATATAAGTCAATGTACCACATAGATTCCTCCTCACCCATGTCTACTGCACAATTATTCTCAATAGCCAAGATATGAAATCATCCTGGAAAATGGATGGAACTAGAGATCATTTTAAGCAAAATAAGCTAGACCCAGAAAGATAAATAGTACCTGTTTTCTCTCATAGGTAGATGTTAGACTTCAATATATATTCATTATCAAAACATATAGATCATGAAAACAGATGGAGTAGAGTAGAGTAGATCCTGAGTAGAGAAAGATAATAGACTAAAGAAAAGGGGGAGGGACACAAAGAAAAGGTAATGGGAGAAAAGAAAGGAAATATTATGTTTTTTCCCTTGTGGCAAAATTGGGATGTGCATATACAGATAGATATAATCACAAAAAAAGACATGCAAGTAGAAAAGGGACCATTAGTGGGGAGGGAGGTCATGAGAGGGGAAGGGGAAAGTGAACATGAGCAACATACAATGAAATGCATGCATGGAAATGTCATAATGAGACCCATTAAGTTGTACGTTAAAAATACCAATTAAAATGTGAAACAAAGAAAAAAAGAAGTATATTCATTTTTCAAAGAAAATGTGCATGAGAGTTTGACTCAGATGTCCACGTGTAATTGGACTCATTTTTAGTTCTGTTCTGGTAGTCCTAAAATGCATGCCCTATTAACTTCATCATTATTCTTGCCCAGAATTTCTAAGGTGAGCAGGTAGGGATGGTGGGTTGTTTTATAGATATCCAATTATGTGTTTTGTTTTGCTTTCATCTATAAATTTTTTTTTACTTGAGAGTGAGGAAGGGAACTTCTTCCTTTAGATTCTAAGCAAAGATTCAGAAAGTTCCTTACTAAAGTGTTTGCCATATATCTGTTTCACTCTGTATCTGTTTGAGTTTGCTTCCAAAGTTTTCTCCTAAATTCATCATTTCCCATTCTTTTCCTTAGTGGGATAAGTTTAACTTTTCTGACCTTCATTAAGTCTATGGAATATGCAATGAAAGTTCTCTCAAAATATGAAATCTATTTCACCACCATTGCCTTTGCTGCAACTGTTCACCTAACTCCACTGTACTCCACTGTTCCAAACCAACTGATGACCCAGCAAAGAACAGTCAGTCTTCAAGCCCCTGAGTAATTGGCCACCATACCCTGTGGGGAAATCTATACTCACTTTGTGTAGTGGGTTAAGTTGTTGTTGTTTGGTGCCATCAAGTTGGTATCTGACTCACAGAGACCTTACATACAACAGGCGAAACAGTATTGTTACTACTTCTCTGCTATTCATAAGGTTTTCAATGGCTGATTGTTTTTTGGGAGTGGATTGCTGAGTCCTTTTCCCAAGCTTATAGCACCTGCTATTCCCAGGTGGTCTCCCATCCAAGAACTACCCAGGCCTTACTCTGCTTAGCTTCTGACATCTGACCAAGAACTAACTAGGCCTTACCCTGTTTAGCTTCTGAGATCTGACGGAATGACACCACAGTGGTACAGCTGCAGGCAGTGGGTTAAGCAGCTATCTCAAAAAAGATGAGTCCAAGATTTAACCCTCAGAACCTGTGAAGGCGAACTTATTTTGGGGGGAAAAAAGGTAATTGCAGATGTGGTTAAGTTAAAGATCTTGAAATAAGGTCATCCTGAATTTAGGGTATACCCCAAATCCAATGACAGGTGTCCTTATGAGAAAAGAATACCAAAAGACACAAGGAGAAGTCCCTATGAACACAGAGACAGAGATGAGATTTATGCTGCCATGAATCAGGTAATTCTTGGAGCTGCCAGCAGCTAGAAGGGACCAGATAAGATTTTCTGCTAAAGTCTTCAGAGGGACCATGCCCTTATGGTACCTTGATTTCAGACTTCTGACCTCCAAAACTATGAGAGAATAAATTTTATTTAAGGTGCTCAGTTAACTATAATTGCTCTGGTGGCCTTAGAAACTAATACACTTTACTTGAACAGTGCCAAAATCTATATAAGACGAGCATAAGAGAATGGTCCCTGGGTTTGAATACCACAACTTTTTAAAGAAGATTATTTCAATATCCTATTTGAATGCCCCAGTCATATAAGTGTGTCACTTAATGACCCATTCGATCCCTTTGTGTTGTTGTTAGGTGCTGTTGAGTCAGGTCTGACTCACAGAAACCCTACATACAACAGAAAGAAAGAGGGGCTGTATGTGATAGAGCTTCTCTACTATTCATAGGTCGGCAGCCGTAGCCCTGTGGCATCCAATTCTATCAGATCTCAGAAGCTAAGCAGGGTTGGGCCTGGTTAGTACTTGGGTGGGAGATGGCCTGGGAATACCAGGTGCTGCAGGCTTGGGAGAAGGACCCAACAACACACTCCCAAAAATCAATCCGCCGTTGAAAACCCTATGGAAAGCAGAGAAGCACTGACAATAGTGTTTCCCCTGTTGTACGTAGGGTCTCTATGAGTTGGATACTGACCCCAAGGCACCTAATAACAATGACAACGATTATCCATAGGGTTTTCAATGGCTGATTGTTTTGGGAGTGGGCTGCCAGGTCCTTCTCCCATTTTTGTGATGGTGGGGATCAAACCCCTGGCCTCAGAGCATGTACAGCAAGCACTCTACCAACTGAGCTAACCCCCAGCCCCAATTCCATTCCTTTAGGCAGATGTACTGGCAAAGAGTCTAACCCTGCACCCCAAAACCCTTCCATTATAATAGTCAGACCTCATGGCCTCCACTTTCTAAAGTGCTAAAACAAAAATATTGTAATGAAATTGCTTCTTTATTCATTCTCCTATGTCTCATCAGTAAGAAAAAGTTGGGAATTTTCAAGGCTAAAAATGTATGCAGTTGAGGGGTTTTGTGTCTTTATAAATGTACTAGTATATTCATACATGCATATGTGAAGCTATTCGCAACCAATGTTTCATTCCAAATGGCTTTGTTATTGGCACTCTGGGATTTAGCTCAGTTGGTAGAGCGCTGCGCTGCAGTCTCTGAGGTCCCGAGTTCAATTCCCAGCACCACACAAATGGGAGAAGGACCTGGCAATCCATTCCCAAGGCAATCCCGAAATAATCAGCCACTGAAAATCCTATGAGGGTCGCTATGAGTTGGATACCGACTCAACGGCACCTAACAACAACAACAACATAGCTTTGTAACCAATTCCTCCAAAATTTGTTGTTGTTGTTGTTGTTGTTGTTAGGTGCTGTCGAGTCGGTATCTGACTCATAACGATCCTCATAGGGTTTTCAATGGCTGACTGTTTCGGGATTGCCTTGGGAGTGGATTGCCAGGCCCTTCTCCCATTTTTGCCGTGCTGGGAATTGAACTCGGGACCTCAGAGACTGCAGCGCAGCACTCCACCAACTGAGCTAAATCCCAGCCCCCCCCCCCAGATTTGTTAGCTAAACTCAAAAAACATTTATTATACTACAATACCCATGGAAGAGGAATCTTGGAGTGGCTTAGAGGAGTAGTTCTGACTCAGCAACTCTAACAAGGTTGCATTTGAGATGTAGGCTGAAGTGACATCTTCTGAAGGCTTGACCAGGGCTGAAACTCTGCTCCCAGGTGGTGTCCCACTGTGGTTGTTACCAGAAGGCCTCATTTCCTCCTTGGCTATTGGCCAGAGGTCTCAGTCCCTCTCCTGGTGAGCCTCTCCTTACCACACAAGCTGCAGGGTGCATTATTTGAGATAAAGACAGAGAGAAGGGGGAAGAGAGAAGCAGAAGCAATTACGTCTTTTATAAGCTAGACCTTGAGGCAACATGCCACTACTTCTAGACTATTCTATTGATTGTACAGACCAACCTTAATAAAATACAGCAGGGATTATACACAGGGTTGGCTACCAGGAGCTGAGAATCATTGGAGGTTGATTTTAACCATTTTAGGAATGGGCTATCACAGGCCTTCTTCTGAAAAGTAGGTGTTAACTATTTCAGATTAGCTTTTTCATGCTTAACCTAATAATTCTTCTCAACCCCACCCTCAAAGAGTAAGGGATATATATATATATATATATATATATATATATATATATATATATGATGTGTGTCTTGAAGATTGAAAAAGCAAAATTAAAATGGAGCATGATGGAACACATCTGTAATCCTAGCACTCAGCAGGCTGAAGCAGGAGAATTGTGAATTTGAGTCCAGCCTAGGCTACATAATGATTTCTAGGCCAGCTTGGGCTACATGTCAAGACCTTGTCTCAAAATAATCAATTAATTAATTAAAAGTAAAATCACAGTGATTCTTTGTATTGTGTGACATTCTATGTGGAATAAAAATAGGCAATAATTAGGAGAAATAAGACAATCTGAATTATTTTCATAATATAGTATTTTATATGAATGGATTATGAGATGGCATTCTGTACTAGCTGATAAGTCTTGCCCTGCAGACATTTCCTCATCAAAATAGATAGTAACAAAATGCTTTAATTTCATAGGATAAAACATCAAAATAAAATGCATTTAACTCATTGTCAGCAGGCTGACATACAGAAGTAGAACAGACTTTGACATGTGGTCGAGGGGGGACAGTGTTGAACAAAGTGAATGCTAGATATCTCCAGTGTTAAAATGAATAAACCAATGTTGTTGAGAGGACACTTCATAATGGCTTCTCAGAATGTTTTTCCTATGGGGAATGTTTCAGGCTGTCCTGGCTCTCAAAAGGCAAATTCTGTCCCTCCAAACATAACACTCATAAGCCATGATTGCTCATAGTAATACATCAGTGTGTGTCAATACTTTCCCTAATATTAGAACTACAATCTCATGCCCTAGCATTATCTTGCACATTGTTTTGCTTCTTTCAGCAATCATTTTCTCACAAATTTAACCATAAAAGAAACAAATTCTACTTGATATGCATATTCAATCCCCAAGTTTGTTTCTCCAATTACAGAAATACAAAGTAATTGGTAACATCTGTTGTCATTGACTATTTTCATGATTTGTGTGGTACCTGGAAATTTATTGTAACCACAAATAGAACATTAACTTTATTTTTGTTCAGACACTGATTCCAAGAATGTTAAAACAACATCTGTGACTGTCACTTAACAGGGAGCCATGCTGTTGAAATATAGTATAATCACATGTGGTTGATATGTTGAAAATTATAGCTAACTATAAAATGCTAATTGTTTTTGTTATAGATCTCCAGGCCATACTCAATTGGATTCCTACAGACACGTAAGAAATCTTGGAGGTTGCAAAGCAAAATTAAAAATAATAAACAATAAATAATACAATACCACCACCACCCAGGAACTATTCCTCATTTGTCTAAATGGTCTGGAGTCAAAGTCTCATTTTAACACCAGTAAACACTCCATGAAAGCATGTATTTTTGTAGTAGAAAACACTGAAGTACCAACTTCTGAACTATAATGTCTTCAATTATTTCATCATTGGCAGGGCCCCCTGTAGAAAAAGACATACAATTTTATTTAATATAAGATGTACAGGAGAGAACACTTTATAAGGAAATAAAAACTCATAGATATGGCTAAGCCTATGTATTTTTGTGGGCTGGGATTTAGCTCAGTTGGTAGAGCACTGCTCTGCAGTCTCTGAGGTCCCAAGTTCGATTCCCAGCACAGCAAACATGGGAGAAGGACCTGGCAATCCACTCCCAAGGCAATCCCAAAACAGTCAGCCATTGAAAACCCCATGAGGGTCGCTATGAGTCAGACAGGACTCCACGGCACCTAACACAACAACATGTATTTTTGTGTTAATGGTGATAAAGAGTGGATTGTTGTTTTTAGGTGCTGTCAAGTTGTGTCATACTCATAGTGATCCTTCCAAAGTTTTCAATGGCTTACTGTTTTGGGATTGCCTCGGGAGTGGGTTGCCGCATCCTCCCATTTTTATGGTGCTGGGAATCCAACTTGGGACCTCAGAGACTGCAGAGTGGGCTCTACCATCTGAGCTAAATCCCAGTCCAAAGAGTGGATAGTCATGGAGAAATATGGTATTGAAAAATATGGTCCTGCAGTTCAATAGTAATAAACTGGGAGAAGTGTAGCAAGGCTGGTTTGTCCTGATTCTTCTCTGTCATGTATCATCTTCAGAACTGAAGATGTTAATTTCCTCTCCACATAAGGAGGGCACCTGTCACGTGGGGGTCTTATGACCTACTTAGGGAAAGAAGGGCAGAGAAAGGTAAGAAAGACCTTCCTCCTTCTGCAGTTTTCTCAAATTTCTTCAGCTTGAATACTCAGCATGCTAAGGGATCATATTTTGGAATAGCATGTCCTAAACCTTAACATGCTCAACAATTTTGTGGATCAGAACATTGTATTAAAATCTCATAGCTATTCCTTGACCTTAATCTAATTTTTTCCTTATAAGTATGCAGTATAATCAAAAACTATGGTGCATGTTTAAATTTTACAAAATTTATTATAGTGAAATTAATTCTAGTGCCATTCATCCCCCTCTCAATACTCCCTCATGCTTTGAGCATACTTATTCCATCATTCTTGCTACTTTCTGAAGCAGTTCTGGAAATTTTTTTCATGATTGTCGTTAGTTTCATTTTCCATCATGACAATGCTCCACATCATACCTCATTTCCGGTACAGCAATCTCCATCAAATAAAATAATTACAGTATATTCTTATCCACTTTATTCACCAGATGTGCCACTTTATGACCTCTGGCTCTTCCACAAAGTCAAAATGACCATGAAAGGTAGACACTTTGAATTGATTCAGGACATAGAGGCATCCTCCACCAAAGCTAAGCAGGGTTTGGCCTGGTTAGCCCTTGAATGAGAGACCACCTGGGAATACCAGATGCTATAGGCTTGGGAGAAGGACCCAGCAGCCTATTCACACCCAAAACAATAAGCCACCAAAAACCCAAGAACATATAGAAAAATGTTACCAAGTAAATGATAGAGAAGACTTAGATGGGGAGGGCAGGGGGGAAGCATACAAGAGGGTAAGGGGGCACCTGTATGAATAATGTACATCAAAATGCATATATGGAAATGCCACAATGAAAAGCATGTCAGAATGAATCACATTAAGGTGTACATTAAAAATTTCCAAAAAAAAAAAAAAAAAACCTATAAGTAGCAGAGAAGCAGTGACAATAGTTCTAGGCAGGGCACAGTGTCAAGCAGTGTTTTGTTCTGTTGTACATAATGTCACTATGCATTGGACCCAACTCAACATAACATATGACTTTGTTAGGCCAGTGTGAAAGCTACACTAGTGAACAAGTTATTGTCACTATCCTTAAGAAGATTAAAGTTTAGTGTAAAAGACTAAAATCTTGAGATAATAAAGTGTTAAAATGTGCTCAAAGGAAAATTTGAAGTACAGATATATATATACATATAAACAATGACTGCTGCTAAAATGCTGCTAAAATGAAAAGTCTATACAAAAAATAAGTGTTTACAATATGCTATGATAAATAGTACAGGAAAAATATATACAGTTACAGTAGACACACAGAAGGACTTACCCCTGTGTTCCAAAGCTTCTCATAGGAGGTTCATAGTAGTGGGGACAGGACAACTCCAGATTTAAGTATAGAGATCTAAGAGCAGCAGACAATCTGGTGTTCAAGGAATGTATGTTGATCTATATGAACTGGAGCAGAGTGAAAATAAGATAAAAGAATGCTCTCTAATGAGCAAGACAAAGATATTATTTGTTATTGTTAGGTGCTGTCGAGTTGTGTCTGAGGCATAATGACCCCCACAGGGTTTTCAATAGCTGATTGTTTCAGGATTGCTTTGGGAGTGGATTGCCACATCCTTCTCCCCTTTTTGCGGTGCTGGGGATCAAACCCAGGTTCTCAGAGAGAGCAGAGCAGCCAAAAAAGCTTACCTGTAGCCCAAAGATATAAAAATAAATAGCCCATCAGACAATAAAAATATTTGTTTACTCTAACCCTGGAGCAAAGAAATTAGCTTCAACCAGTTAAAGAGGTAATTCTCATGATAGAAATCAAGAATTGAAAAGGAAAAAGGCAATAAAATTAAAAATACATATGATATATAACCCATCACACACACAATTTGGCTTGAAAACTTCCTTGAAAGTCAAGTGGTGGGAGGGGGTTGCCAGTGTATTTACCTTGGTTTTAGAAGAATCATACTATGTCTCTAAACAATATCAAACATATCAAAGATGAATGGTATGTGACTTCAGAAATATTAGGAATAACCTTTGAATGCATTATAAATGTAGTATTTTTCCAAAACTTGTCTAGGTCAGAAATGTTTTCCTTACTTTAATTTACAACTTCTTTCTGGGAATAAACTCACATTTTTTAATAAAATGCCTATTATGGTTTGAATCTAAATCCAAACATCATGTGTTTGAACATTGGGTTCCCAGCTGGTAATGTTTTTTTGCAGAGGCTACAGTAACTTTGAAAGGTGGAATTCTAGCTTTGCAGAAGCAGTACCCTGGGGACAGACTTTCAGAGGTTTTTACTCCAGCCTAGATTCCTTTTGTTTTCTGCTCCTGATCCACTATGATATGAGGTTCTATGCCAGAGGTCCACCATGCCTGCCCTACCACCACACCATATGCCTGGTCTACCTCTATGGATGGAAATCCTCTAATTGTAAGCTTGCAATAAATCTCTCCCTCCATAAGTTTGTTTTGGTCAGTTTCTCTGTTGTAGTGATGCACCAGTTGTCTAATACAATGCCTAAAAGCTTTCTGATGAACTTTATATAAGATTAAGCCTTGTTCTCCTGATTTTATATCACCATGTTGACTCAATTTTCAATCAGGAGACGTTTAAACCAGATAGTCTTTTTAAAAAATCTAATTTACTAAAGTATGAGTTTTCAAAAACTTAAAAACACAAGTCTCCTAAAAATTAATACTGTCAAAGATTTCATTTAACTCATTAGTAAATAATAAAATGTTAAAATTTGTTAAAGGAAAGTTTGAAGCACACACATATACATATACATAGAGTGCTGCTAAAATAAATTTGTTCAGATAAAGACTAGTTAATAACTTAATGTCAGATGATCTTTTCTAAAAATGAATTATATCTCTATCAGACACAGTTCAATTGTATCACAATTAATGAGAATCATTTGCACACTATCAATTTTCTACAATGTAATTTCTATAACTACAGCATTGTAAAATAGTGTAGTCATAGAAAGGCAAAAGTATACACTCTTATAAAATTACATAATCCCCAACATTCCCTTAAAAATACTGTTGTCTTTTTGCCCAGTTCTAAATCTTTGATTTTTTTTGTCCTAACAAATCTACTATTCAGTGTTTTACCACTCTTTTTTTCTATATAATGCACCTATTGAAAATGAATGCTTTAATTGGCCCATGAAGCCATTTTCCTTCATATTAAGATGTAATAAAACCTTCATACATTCTCATAAATAAAGAGTATGAAATTTTTTATGTAATTTTAAGAATTTACAAACTTTTGCAAAAAAAAACAAACACACTTTAAAGTATTGAAAAGTAAGGATGTTACATTGAAGATGAAAGTGCACCTCACTCATGCCGTGGTATTTTTAGTTGAATCATATGCTTGTGAAAATTGGACAGTAAATAAAAGAGACAAGAGAATTGATGCTTTAGAATAATGGTGCTGGAGATGAATATCAAATATACTATGGACTGCCAAAAGAACCAACAGATCCATCCTAGAAGAAGTACAACTAGAATGCTCCTTGGAAACAAGAATGGTTAGATGGGGTCTTACATATTTTGAACATGTTGTCAAGAGGGACCAATCCCAGGAGAAGGACATCAGGAGAGTGGCAGGTCAACAACAATGAAAAGAATAGCCTCAACTAGAGGGATTGACACAATGGCTACAACAATGAGCTTAGACATAAAAAAGATGGTGTGTCTGGCACAGTGTCAGGGAGTGTTTCATTCTGTTCTACATAGGATCACTATGAGTTGAACCCAACTGAAGGGCACCTAACAAGAAGAAGAGAATCTGGCATAATAGCTGTATTACTTTCCATTCAACTACATAATTAGTATTTTATTTTAATTTAAAGATATAAAAGAATTAAAATAAATTTGTGAAGAGAACATGAATTTTAGGGAGAACTTATTTATACCATTCATAATTGTTTTTCTATCAGATGTGCAAAATTCTTAAGTGCTTAGAAAGATTATTTCATCTAGAGAAAAATGTATCTCATCTGGAGTCTGTAATCTCCTCAAAGCTAGAAACAGAAAAAAACCAAGCTACAATCCTTGAGATGCAAGGCAAGCTGAATGAATTAAACTGTGCAACAGAATATTCATCATCAAGATTGAATGAGGCTGAACAGTGAATATCAGACTCGGAAGAAAGATTACAAAATATTAAAATACACGCAAGCTCAGATAGAAAAAAATGATGAAGCAATACCAGCTAGATCTCCAAAAGGCCTCAGACAGGATTGAAAAAATGAAACTTAAGAATTCAGGGAGTCCCTGAAGGAGGAAAAAGGAACACAAGAGGATTAGGAAATTTATTCTATGACATTCTGAATGAAAATTTTCCAGAGTTAATCCAAGATCTGGATACTTACACAAATGAATAATTCAGAACTCCACCCAGAGTAGACCAAAACAGATCCTCCCCACAACACATTATTGTATAAATGCTTATGTTGGACACCAGAGAAGCAGTTTTGAAAGCAGCTAAGGAAAAACCCCAATAAACATTTAAAGGCGAACCCATTAAAATAACTTCAGACTTCTCCACATCAACACTGAAAGCTACAAAGGCCTGGACACATAATCCACATTCTAAAAAAGAACAATTTCCAACCAAGAATACAATACCCAGCAAAGTTATCTTTGAAAATAGATGAGGAGCATAAGACATTCCATAATATTGACATGTTCAAATGATTTGCAACCACAAAACCAGCATTATAGAGGATCTTCAATCAATTACCACATACAGGTGAGATAAGACAACCCAACATAGATGATCAAAGAAATGAACAATTAATATGAGAGGAAATCAAGAAAGAAATAAGATCAAAAACCACTAACAAGTACTGACTGAATACATAACAGTAGACACTTCTCAATAATTACTCTTAACGTAAATGGTCTTAACTCACCAATTAAGAGACATAGACTGGACAACTGGATGAAAAAACATAAACATTCAATATGTGCCATTCAAGAGACTCACCTAACCCACAAAGACTCTAATAGATTGAGAATTAAGGGCTAGAAAACAACATTTTAAGCAGGGGGGAAACAAAAAAAAGCAGAGTCATGATACTAATATCAGACAGATTAACCTTCAATCCAAAACTAATTAGAAGAGATAAAGAAGGACACTACATATTACTAAAAGTAACAATCAACCAGGAACCAATAACATTATGTAATATCTACTCTCCAAAAACAGGGGCACCTAGCTTCATAAAACAAACTTTATGGGAAATAAAGAACTACATTGGTCTAGACACAATAATTATGGGAAACTTCAATACCCCACTTTTGCCAAGAGACAGGTCATCAAACAGAAAATCAGCAGAAAAACGAAAAGCTTAATCTGCACCTTAGACCAATAGGAACTCACATATATCTACAGGATATTCTATCCATCTGATGAGGAATACACATTCTTCTCAGCACTACATGGAACTTTCTCCAAGATAGATCATATTTTAGTACAGAAAAATAGCTGCAATAAATATAAAACAGTAGAAATTATCCCCTCTACCTTATCATGCCACAACAGAATAAAATTAGAACTAAAAATCAAGCAAAACACCAGAAATTTTATAAATTCATGGAGACTAAATAATACATTGCTGAATGGTCAGTGGGTTATTAAAGAAATTAAAGTGGAAATTTAAAAATTCCTGCAATCAAATGAGTATGAAAACACATCCTACTAAAATATGTTGGATACAGCAAAGGCAGTTCTAAGAGGGAAGTTTATAGCATTCAGTGTCTTCATCAATAGGGTAGGGAAGAGCCAAATAAATAACCTAAAGACACATGTCAAGACACTAGAAAGCCAACAAGAAATCAGTCCCAAAAGGAGCACTCAGAAAGAAATTATCAAGATCAAGGCAGAGGTATCTCAATTAGAATCTAAAAAGATAATTCAAAGAATTAATGAGACTAAAAGCTGGTTCTTTGAAAAGATTAATAAAATATATGCTCCCCTAACCAACCTCATCAAAAAGAAAAAAGTAAAAGCCAAAATCATGAAAATTAGAGATGAAAAAGGGATCATAACCACTGGTTACAATGAAATACAGAAAATCATCAGGGAATACGTTTAGAAATTGTATTCCCCAAGCCACAAAAATACAGAAGAAATGGATAAATTTATTAACACATATGATTTTCCCAAATTAATCCTGGAGAAAATAAGTGACATAAACAAACCCATTACATATGCTGAAATAGAAAAGGTAATGAAAATTCTCCCAAAAAAGAAGAGCCCAGAACCCGATGGGTTTACAGCAAAACTCTACCAAACTTTCAAAGAATTAACACGTTTTCCCTCATCCTATGAGGCTACTATCACCTTGATACATAAACCAGGAAAGGATACATCTAAGATAGAGAATTATAGACCCATTTCCCTTATGAACATAGATGCAAGCATTCTTAACAAATCCTGCCAAACCAAATTCAGCAACATATTAAAAAGATTGTCACCATGACCAAGTGGGATTTATTCCACAGATGCAAGGCTGGTTCATCATTTGAAAATTGATTAATGTAATTCAACATATCAAGAGGCTTGCAAACAAAAGTCACATGATCATCTCAATTGATGCTGAAAAGGGATGACAAAGTGCAACACCTTTTCATGATAAAAACTTTGGAGAAGATAGGCATAACAGGAAAATACTTTAATATTATAAAGGCCATCTATGACAGACCTACAGACAACATCATACTAAATGGAGAAAAATTGAAAACATTTACCCTAAGATCTGGAACAAAACAAGGATGTCCAATCTCTCCTTTTATTTAACGTTGTGATTGAAGCCCTAGCCAGGGAAATCAGACTAGAGAAAGATAACAAAGGGATACAGATAGGCAAAGAAGAGACCAAAATACCCTTATTTGCAGATGACATGTTACTTTACCTAAAGTGCCCCAAAATCTCCTCTAGGAAACTTTTAGACCTAATTAACTCCTTTATTAAAGTGGCAGGATACAAAATTAATATTCAAAAATCAGTAGCCTTCCTTTTCACCAACTGTGAGCCAAAAGAGAAGAAAATTACAGCTATAATCCCTTTCATAATAGCCCACCAGAAAATTAAATACCTTGGAATCAATCTAACCAAAGACCCTACAGACATCTACAAGGAAAATTTCAAAACATTAAAGAAAGAAATCATGGAGGATACTAAAACGTGGAAGGACCTCCCCTGCTCATAGATCGGGAAAACAAATATTCTAAAAAGGGCTATCCTACCAAAAGCAAGCTATAGATTTAATGCAATCTCCATTAAAATTCCATTGACAGACTTTACAGAAATAGAAAAAAATGATCCAAAAATTCTTATGTAAACACAAAAGACCACATATAGCCAAAACCCTTAACCTGCAAAACTAGTGCAGATAGGATCACAAGCCCTGATTTTAATCTATACCATAGGACTGTAGTAACAAAAACAGCTTGATACGGGCACAAAAATAGGGCCTGAAGATGAGTGGAACAGAATAGAGGACCCAGAGATTCAACGCATCTATAGTCACCTTATTTTTGACAAAGGAGCAAAGCAGGTAAATTGGAGGAAGGATAGCTTTTTCAATAAATGGTGCTAGGAAATTTGGATATCCGCTTGCAGAAAAATAAAAACAGACCTCTCAATATGCATGAGAGTTAACTTGAAATGGATAAAAGACCTCAACATAAAATCAGAAACTTTAAAATTACTAGAAGAAAAGACAGGCAATACATTCCAACACATAGGCATAGCAAAGCAGTTCCTTAATAATACACCAATTGCTCAAGAAATGACAACAAGAATATATAAATGGTATTATGTGAAATTAAAAAGCTTCTGTATAGCAAAGGAAATTATCAACAGAGTGAAGGAAGTCCCTACTGAATGGGAAAAAAATCTTCACATCCTATACGTTGGACAGAGGACTAATTTCCAGAATTTATAAAGAACTCAAGAAAGCAATTCCCAAGAAAACAAATAACTCAATACACAAGTGGCCAAAGGAACTGAACAGTTCTCAAATGAAGAAGCTCATAAGGCCATGAAACACATGAAAAAATGCTCAATATTCCTAGCCATTGTTGTTGTTGTTAGTTGCCATTGAGTCGAGTCCGACTCATAGTGACCCTAGGTACAGCAGATTGAAACACTTGCTGATTCTGTGCCAGGCAAATGATCTTTTATATGTTTAAGCCCATTGTTGCAAACACTGTGTCAATCTATCTGGTGGAGGGATTTCCTCTTGTGTTGACCTGCCACTCTCCCAAACATGATGTCCTTCTCCAGGGATTGATCTCTCCTGACTACATGTCTGAAATATGTAAGACGCAGTCTGGCCATTCTTGCTTCCAAGGAGCACTCTGGTTGCACTTCCTCTAGGACAGATCTGTTGGTTTTTTCGGCAGTCCATGGTATATTCAATAGACGTCTCCAGCACCACAATTCAAAAGCATCATTTTCTTTTTTTGTCTCTCTTGTTCAGTGTCCAGCTTTCACAACCATATGATGCCCCTGAAAATACCATGGCATGAATCAGACGCACCTTCATCTTCAATGTGACATCTTTGCTTTTCAATACTCTAAAGAGATCTTTTGCCACAGCTTTTCCTAGAGCAATGTGTCTTTTGATTTCTTGGCTGCTACTTCCACGGGTGTTGATTATAGAGCCACAGTAGGCAAAATCTTGGACAACCTCAGTCTTTTCTCCATTTATTGTGAAGTTGTGTGCTGACCCAGTCATAAGGATTTTTGTTTTGTTGATGTTTAGTCATAGCCCATATTGAAGGCTATGATCCTAGCCATTAGGGAAATGAAAATCAAAACAACTCTGAGATTCCATCTTATTCCAGTAAGAATGGTCAAGATCAATAAAACAAGTAACAAATGCTGGTGAGGTTGTGTGGAGGAGAACCCTAGAGTGTACCCCTGAGGCAGAAGCCCATCTGGTCCACCTGGAGGACTAACATCTATCCTCCAGGATATAAGAGCCTCAGGGGATAGAGAGTGTACCATCAAAGGATGACCCTACCTGGTCCACTTGGAGGACTGACCTCTGTCCTCCAGGGCTAGTGACCTTTGCCCTACATCCTGGTCCTTTGCCCCCACTAAACCCTACTGGGCAAGATAGTGACTGATTACCTTCCCACATCCTGGTCCTTCACTCCTACCCCTCTCATTGTGTAACCCAAGATGGCCCCTGACCAGGCCAGCCCTCCACTCTGATTGGTCACCCAAACCCCTGTGATTGGTCAGTAAGAGGACATTCTTGATTGTCCTGGTCCATTCCCTACCCACCTATCAAAACTACACAATCCCAAGACGCCATTTGCATGGCAGTTGGTGGCAGTTGCCCCAGGCACAAGCCCTGACATGATTAGCCACTCCCTAGTCCACCCCCCTTCTTGGAATGTATTTAAACAGGCCACTGCCTGCCCCCACTTCCTTCCTCTTGTGTTCACCTCTTGACTACACCTGCCACCAGGACCCATCAATTTGGACCATCGCTCTCTACTCCAGATCTCTAATCAACCAGACCTTCTATCAAGGCGTCATGTCAAGCCCAGGAGCCCCAAAGAGCCAAAGGCATCCATCAAGACACAAAGCACTCTCCAATTCCTCCCCATGCTTGAGGAGGAGGAGAGTAGAGAAGGCGAGCTGCAAGAGGCAAGGCCAGTGCAGACCATTGGCACCTGCAACATCTATAGCCTTGTTCCTGCCCTTGTATTCAGGAGCAGCTAAATAAAACCTTGTTTCCTTTTATTATAAGAAGGCTCCTGAGGTCTTCCTTGGTGCCACTGACCAGCTTTCACTTTAACTCCGAGAGTCCTGGGACCCACCTATTGATAAGGCTAGCCTTCGTTACCTTACCAGGCTGGAGCTGAACCCCAACAGTTGCGGGGAAAAGGGAACCCTCTTACACTGCTGGTAAAGTTGTAAGTTGGCTCAACCACTTTGGAAATCAATATAGAGGTACCTCAGAAAACTAAAAATAAATCTACCATATGACCCAGTTATACCAGTATTGGGAATATTCCCAAAGGGAAATAAGTCATCATACCACAGAGACACTTGCATCTCCATGTTCAATGCAGGACTTTTCACAAGAGCAAGGATATGGAATCAACCAAAGTGCCCATCAACAGAAGAATGGGTAAAAAAATTATGATACATATACACAATGGAATGCTACTCAGCAATCAAAATAAAATGAAATAATGTCATTTGCAGCAAAATGGATGGAACTGGAGAAAATTATCCTAAGTGAATGAACACAATCTCAAAAAGAGAAATACCACATGTTCTCACTCATATGTGGAGCTGAATCAAACTTCTTGTTGTTGTTGTTGTTGTTGTTGTTGTTGTTAGGTGCCATCGACTTGTGTCCAACTCACAGCGATCCTTATAGGGTTTTCAATGGCTGATTGTTTCGGGATTGCCTCAGGAGTGTGTTGCCACATCCTTCTCCCGAATCGAACTTAAAAGAAGGAAAAAGTCAGCCAGGCTCAGTGGTGCATGCCTGTAATCCCAGCGGCTAGGGAGGCGAAGGCAGGAGAATCTCAAGTTCAAGACCAGATGCAATCTGCGTAACTTAGTG
>VMDO01005212.1:68772-79189 GCA_007922755.1 Pedetes capensis
AAAAAAAAAAAAAAAAAAAAAAAAAAAAAAAAAAAAAAAAAAAAAAAAAAAAAAAAAAAAAAAAAAAAAAAAAAAAAAAAAAAAAAAAAAAAGAAAGAAAGAAAGAAAAAGAAAGAAAGAAAGAAAGAAAAAGAAAGAAGAAAGAAAGGCGAAAGTCCTATACAGAAATTGGAACATAATAAAAAACTAATGTAAACTTAGTGGAGAAGGGACAATTCAAGAAGCGCTAAGGAGGAGGGAAGGATCTAGCAAAAGGAAGCAATGATGGGGGAAGACAGGAGGGGGAGGAGGGACGAGGAAGAGCAAGGAATGAGAGGGCTGCCTCAAAGTAAACAGCCCAACTTTAATAGTTCAGGAAATAATTATAATACCAAAAATATCAAAGGATGGTAACAATGCAAATGGGCTAGATTATTCATGTAATACTGCTGACAATGTAAAAAGGTAGATCACTACAGAAAAGAGTGGACCTAAATCATAATTGGGACGCAAGGGTATACAGAAAAATATTTCCACAAAAAGACATGCAAGTAGAAGAGAGGTCATTGGGAGGGGGGACAGGAGAGAGGAGGGTCATAAGAGGGTAAGGGGGAAGTTATCTGTGCAATGTACAATGAAACCCATATATGGAAATGTCACAATGAAATGTGTGTCAGAATGAAACACATTAAGTTGTACATTAAAAATTTCCAATAAAAAAAAAATTGAGCTCTGAGAACAGAGCTCAGGACAACCACAGCCAAGCATATTCCAAATAAACAAATGGATATGATGAAAACATTTTTTTCCAATAAAAAGTAGATAAAAGATTATTTTAAAGCTTTAGTATAAAAAGTATTTGTAAAACATGTGAATGTATTTAATGAACTATACATTAAATGGTTAAACTGCTAACCTTTGTTATATATATTACCATAATAAAAGGCACATTTATTATTTTTTTAGCTGAGATGAAACATTTAGAAGTTTCAAATATAGTTCCAGACATTTAGGGGAACTTAGAATATCTAAGTTTATAAATGGAGTTAATTACTGAAGACTATTCAACTATTTTAAGAATTAATTATTGATCAAAAATAAGTTGAAGGTAATAATTTTTGTTTTTAACATTAGATTGGCAAGCACTAAATTAGAAGATTTAAATTTTGACCTAGAAGTTTAAGAGATGAGGCAGAAGAGCTATGGAGAAACGAGATCACAATATAAAGGAGTTTAGATTATATCTTGTGAACAACAGGGATTTCTCTAAAAAAAAAATTTTTTTTTAATGGAAAAAACTAAGGAAGTAGCATATTTTCACCTTAAATATGATCACCTTGGCTTATTCTATGGAGAAAAGACTGGGTGGAGACTAGATTGATGGTAGGAAAATTAATGAAAATGTTGTTGCTCAAGTGAAATATAATCATCCGGACTAAAGTAAGGAAATAATGATTAGATTCAATTTATATTGATCACCTATTGTGTATCAGGAACTCTTCTAATCACTTTTTTATACTAACTTATTTTATTCTTATACCAAAGGTACAATAGAGGTACAATTATTATCTTATGTTACCAGAAAGCCAGTCTTACACTCAGCATTATAGTTCAAAGCCATAGGGAAATTCTAGGAATATATGAGGTAACAAATGCCTATGACTGGAAACTGGCAAATAGAAAATGAGTCAACATCAAAACACAAACAAAGAATAATCAACTCCTTACTGCCTGGGGTTCCAACTAGAAAGGACAATGAGTCAAACAGGGAAAAGATTTTGTCCAGATAACAATCAGTACTATTTTAAACAACCGATTATTAACCTGCAAAGAACTCAAGATGCTAATACACAAATGATAGATTTGGGAAAAAACGAATACACTTCTCATGATAAGGTATTTGAGGGAAGAATTAGTTGCTGATTTGTTTGTTTGTAGCTGCGGTAGTGGTAGTGTTTCATCTCCCAAGAAATCTTGTTTTACTAAATGGTTAAACACATGAGAGTAAGTTTTTAAATAGGTAAGGTTTTACATATTCCATGAAACCACACAGGTCATATTTTCTGTCTCAATGACAGCTTTAAATTGTTTATAATAAAACAAGAGCTAAATTGCTAGTCTCAAAAAATTTTGAGATTTTAAAATCTGCAAATATAAAACTGATCTCTCAACCCTTCAAATGCTTCATCTGAATCAAGGAAATGTCAGGATTCCTGGATTTTGCTGTCTCTAAGTTTACTCACTGCTGGGATTTAGCTCAGTTGGTAGAGCACTGTGTTGCAGTCTCTGAGGTTCCAAGTTCAATTCCCAGCACCGCAAAAATGGGAGAAGAGCCTGGCAATCCACTCCCAAGGCAATCCCGAAATAGTCAGCCATTGAAAACCCTATGAGGATCACTATGAGCCGGATAACGACTCGACGGCACCTAACAATAACAACAACAGGTTTACTCACTGGCTAGCCTTTCTCTACCACTACAGGTTGCTCAATTACATTTAAAAGCATGAGATACATCCCAAAATTTTCATACATAACAAGGTAAGTAAACAATTTCCTTACAAAACACAATTTGCCTTACATTTGCGCTCTACACTCTGAATCAGGGTAAGAGAAAAAAGGGTGTCTCTAAACAGAATTCAACATATAACACTGATCTAACTCATTCTGGATATGGCTTAAATCAGTGTTATTCTAAACTTCTACCAAGTTAGGCAGGAAGATTTAAATGCACAAATCAAAGCCAATGTCTTCTGCCCCACTGCCATTTGAAAAGTCTGCTCTACAGGCCAGTTCATGCATTAGAAACTATCCCAATGATATTCTATTACAGAGTGGTCATTTTCACCCATTCCTATAGTAGAGTCTTCATCAATTGACTAAAATATTCATTTTCTTCCCTTAATTGCTTCCACATGTCTGTCAATTTGTCATGCTGTGGAGGCTTCTGTGTCGCTGTGATGCTGAAAGTTATGTCACTGATATTTCAGATACCAGCAGGGTCACCCTTGGTGGACAGGTTTCAGCTGAGCTTCCAGATTATGACAGACTAGGGAGAAGGACCCAGAAACCCACTCCCAAAACAATTAGCCATTAAAAACCCTATGAAGAGAAGAGAAGCACTGTCAACTGGGCATGGTGGCTCATGCCTGTAATCCCAGTGACTCAGGACGCAGAGGCAGGAGGATTGCAAGTTCAAGACCAGAGACAGTCTGCATAATTTAGCAAGACCCTGTCTCAAAAAGTTTAAAAAAAAAGGTCTGGGGGTGCAGTTCAGTGGTATAGCACTTGCAAATCACACAAGCACAAGGCCCTGGGTTCAACCTCCAATACCACAAAAAAAAAAAAAAGAAAGAAAGAAAAACATTGTCAAATATAATGCCAGAAAATGAGACCTCCCACCCAGGCTCATCTGGGGAAGAGTTGCCTACTCAAAGTAAAATCAACCATAATTAGAGGAACAGAATAAAGCCCCTGGGACCTTCTTTTGATGATGTGGCACAACTCAAAGTGAGAAGAAACGTAGTGGTTGCAACAATGGTCTCAAACATAAAAAGATCATGTGCATGACACAGTGTTCAGTAATATTTCATTCTAATGTACTTAAGATTGCTATGAGTAGGATCTGACCCAACAGCACCTAACAACAACAATCTCTTAATTGAGACTCCCTAAAATATTCTCACCAGAAGTTCCTGGAAATGAATTTCTCAAAAGCTTATATATCTCTAGTGTGCTTAATTTTAAAATAACACATTTCAACACATCCTCTTTAAAAATACGAAGCATCTTTGGGGAGAAGAAATCATGGAATATGGTTTTATACTATGAAAATAATGTTTTTGCCCTCTTAAGTAACATCAGTTGCATTACCAGTACACCAGATCTGACATAAAACAGTAAATCAATTGGGTTAAACTATAAAGTCTTGTACTAGTCTAACCCACTAAAAACAAACCAATTTCACTACAATTTCCAAATGCTTTATAGCAACTATAAATAGTGAAAGTCTGGCATGAGATAGGATCTAATGTCATGTAGTAGGAAGGGCATAATTTTGTTGATGATAGGCTTGGTTCAGAACCAAGATTTTCATTAAGCAGCACTTTGATCTTAAGAAGTTCATTTAAATCTCTGGGTCTTGTTTTATCATTGACAAAATTGGAGCAATGATAATTGCCCTTGGAATCTACATATATCCTGTCTTTTCCAAGTATATTGTGAAGCTACCAAATGATCCTAGATTCACCAAATATCTCCCATGCCCTTAAAACTATTGATGGAAGTCCAGCACATTTCCTTCAAATTGTCAATGAATTCTGGTATGTTTATACTGATAATAGCATGCTAAGATGTACTCCTCCTGTTTTGCCTACTTTAGACACTTCTACTTACTCTGTCGCCTGCAGCTGTAGACCTGTGGAATCCGATCTTGTCAGATCTCAGAAGCTAAGCAGGGTCAGGCCCCGTTAGTACCTGGATGGGAGACCGCATGGGAACACCAGGTGCTGTAGGCTTGGGAGACAGACATGGCAACACCCTCCCAAAAATCAATCTGCCATTGAAAACCCTATGAACAGCAGAAAAGCACTGACAATAGTGTTTCCCCTGTTATACAGAGGGTCGCTATAAGTCGGATACCGACTCGACGGCACCTAACAACAAATAACAACAACTTACTCTGTCACAGGTTACAACTCAGTGCTTTATACTTAATAAGTACTCTATAATTATTTTGCAGAAAATAGTCACAGTGAACACAAATGCAATTCTTTAATTGAACAACAGACGATTTCAATTTAAAGGATATCATAATATTGAAACATCCATAATAAACATGAGTTTTGATTTGGAGAGAATTATAGCCTGTTTAGCAAACTGTTATAGGTTTCTTGTTTTGCATATTTATTTCCAAGTCTATTTTCCCTTCAACTTTTGGCTGCAGAAATTTTGAACTTGTTTGACAACACAAAGGCCTTTGAATTTCTCATGCTTGCCCATCTAGCTCCAACACATACATACAAATTAGAATTTACCATTGAATTCATAATGTTATAAAACATCACAATAACTTTCAGTGACTTTACATATGTGAAAACATTAATGCATTACAAACAATTGAAGTCAGAGTTTCTTATTTTAGTGCATAAAGAATGAGAGTGTATCCCATGATGAATCATGCAGGAATGTGCACCAGAACTATCAGAAAAGCAGGGGAAGCAGCTGCTTTCTTGGCAGCAGAAGCAACAGCATCTGGAGCATCTGTGTAGTCAGGCTGCAGTGAAGTACTGTGACTCTCCCTTGTGATGCTACTAAGCAACTTACAAAGTTGCTACTAAGCAATTACAAAGTGACTGGCAATGACTTGTGTTTACCAGCACAATAAAAAAATTATACAAGCCTTTATAACAACCTAACAAGGAAATTCCCCACTGAAACAGCAGCAGCTTTAACAAACAGAAGTTCCTTTTTCACATAATGAAATAAGAGCTAGTGGCAACTTCATTCTCTTCATGAATTTAGACTGTTTTCAGCTCTTCTTTGTGGTTTCTAATTTGTGATCCAATACTGTGCTTCAACCAACATATCTAAGTTCCAAACATCCAGAAGAAAGTAGAATGAGCAGAGTCAAAATGTGTCTATCAACTAGCTTAACAAAATTTCACAGAAGCTGCCACATACTTCTACTTATATCCCTTTGGCCAGGATTAAGGCACATGACCATATATAATTATAACCATGTGTCTTGGCAAAAGACGATTTAAGAAAGAAGAAAGAGATTTTTAGGGTGAACAACACTAATATATGCTACAGAAGCTAAAATGCCTAGAATATGAATAAATTATGTCAAAGAGTATTTCAAAACTTGGGTGCCTTTAGAGCACAGATCTACAGAGAAAGAAAATGGAGTTCCTATTGCCTTATGTAATTTAGCTCAGTTGGTACAGCTCTGTGCTGCAGTCTCTGAGGTCCCAAGTTCAATTTCCAGCACTGCAAAAACAGGAGAAGGGCCTGGCAATCCACTCCCAAGGCAATCCCGAAACAGTCAGCCATTGAAAACCCTATGAGAGTTGCTATGAGTCAGATACTGACTCGACAGCAGAAATGCTTACATACTAGAATGCCTTTGACCAGGTACATTGAGATTTATTGTTAAGCAGGTGCCAAGGAACAGAAAAGTTGAGGTAAGTGATAAATAGAGTCCTGGAATTAGAAATTCAGAAGTGGTGCAGGGCATGATGGCACATGCCTGAAATACTAGCAATTCAGGAAGCAGAAGCAGGAGGATTGCAAGTTCAAGCCAGAGGCAACCTGTGTAACTTAGTGACACCCTGTCTCAAAACTGCAAAGTACAAAAACTGGGCTGGGGTGTAGTTCAGTGGTTGAGCTCTTACAAAAAGCATGTGTGAGACCCGGGGTTCAACTCGCCAGTACCCAGAAAAGAAAAGAAAGAAAAGACAAGGAAAAAGAAAGAGAAAGAAGGAAAGAAAGAACGAGAGAGAGAAAGAGAGAGAAAAAGAAATTTGGAGGTGGGGGCTAACAACGTGTACTAAGAAGTTCCCACCCTCTTATTTCCCCATGTTAATTCTCCATCATTCAAGTTCTGGCCTATTAGTCATTGTACACTAAAATATAATCCAGCCAGTCTAACACTAACCTAAAACACTAATCAACCGGTCTGGGAAAACAAATGGCTCTCTTCAGCAAGACATGACAGTTTCAATAATACAGCAAGATCAAACGATGAGTACTGAGATACTTAGAAGAAAGCAGGACAAAACTTCTTAGCAATCAATCTGTCGTGTTTGTGAACATTCACAGACTATAAGCTTCTTATCTAAAGGTAGAAATCACATATTTTCTAAAATAGGACAGTTTCTTCATGTTTGCTTCAAATATAAAAATTTAACAAAACTTTTTCACCTTTCCACATCCAGTTTTATCTGTTCTTTGTTTTATGTTTGGTTTTGCTTTCATGCCCTTAACTAGTATCATCAACTTAACAGACTTCAGTATGCAGGGTCATGCAAGACCCCTAAACAAAAAACAACTTATTATTATAGATATTTGCTTTTAAGATTTAATTATGTTATATAAACTAAAAGCATTTTTCAAAAGTTACAAATATAACATTCAAGTAACAATAATTATCAAAAAATTAAGAAATTTTAAGGCACTTAGAAATTCGAATTAGTTTTTTTAAAATACAATAAAATCAAACTAGAACAAAAACAAAAAAATTCTGTTCCCATTTTATAATGTAGAGATTCTAAAAATTATAAAATCAACTATTGTCATGATATTAATCATAAAATATGGAAACTGACATGCAGCTGTAACTGGTACTGAGATTATAAGGAACAAAGCATTTGTGTGACAACTGTTGATGTGAGGTGCCACTGAGTTGACTCTAACTCATAGCGACCCCATATACAACAGAACAAAACATTCCCCAATACTGTGCCATGTCCAACACTGTTGTCAGTGCTTCTCTGCTATTCATAGGGTTTTCAATGGCTGATTATTTTGGGATTGTTTCAGGAGTAAGTTGCCTGGTCCTTCTCCCTAGCCTGCAACACCTGGTATTCCCAGGTGGTTTGCCATCCAAGAGATGAACCAGGCTGGCCCTGCTTAGCTTCTAAGATCAGCAGGATTGGATGCCAGGGTGCTGTGGCTGCAGATATGTGACAACTAGGACTTTTAAAAAATGTCAAACTTTAACTTCCACATTTTTGACCCCATGATACCAGTTAAGGGTTTAATGTGTTAAATACAACTGGAATGTTTCCACTAGTCTTTGATAATAACTCTAACACAATTACCCCACAGGTTAATAACAGTGCTTTCCTGTCCTATATTTAGGACAGGAAATAATATTACTATATTATACCATGACTCAGCAACACAGCCTGATGGCAAATATTCCCAAGGGTTTTCTAGTGAAAACATGTTGTATCCCAAGTATTTACAAAAGGAAAGCCATCATTTCTCAGCAGACTTGTAGCCAGCCTCCTATAAGGCTCCCAACAGCCCCCACCTCCTTGTATTCAAGCTGCGGAATAGTTTGGGCATGATGTGCCCTCTCCAAAAGGCTTATCTATTGCAGGGTGTGCCCCAGCTGGTGGCACTATTTTGGGAGGTTCTGGAAACTTTAGAAGTCCTAGCTGGAGGAAGTAGGTCAGTGGGGATGTGTGCTTGGGGGCTGTATTTAGTCTCGGACCTCTGTCTCTGCTTCTTGTTCACCATGAGGTGAGCAGCTTCTGCCATAAGTTCCCACCACCATGATGCTCTGCCTTGCCATGGACCCACAATCAACAGAAACAAGTACTATGGACTGAAACTTCTTAAACCATGAGTTAAAATCAGCGTTTCCCCCTTAAGTTGTTTATGTCAGGTATTTTGTCACAATAATGTGAAGTCTGACTAGCACAAGTCTCATATGAGTATCCTTTCCTACCAAATGGAAGCTAGTCTACATGTTTGGATTGTTCACTTTGGTGGAAACCAGGCATCATACCATAAGGACTCTCAATCAGCTTTAGGAAGATGCCCACAAGAGAGAAACTATTGACTCGCCTCACGAACTTGCCATGGCCAGAGGAGATGTTAATCCTTCAGACTGCTGCAATCCCTACTGACATCTGACTACTGTCTGACCCAGACCAGCCAAGTTGCTCCAAAATTCTTAACCCACAGGAGAAGTGATAGATTGTAAATGTTTGTTTTGTTTTCAGAGAGAAATAGACATACACACAATCACACATAATCCTCTTCATACCTTCTAACTATTGGCTAATTTCCCATAGGAAATAAGAAAGGGCAGCATCTCCCTTCAAATACTCCTTCAGTATTCAGTATACACACACTCACACATATACACACATCAAGTGTAATCACACTAACCACTTGACAATAGACTAAATTGCACCTGGCTCTCTGGAAGGCTCCTTTGAGGCTAATCTGGCATGACTAACCCTGCTGTCACATGTTTCCCCATCCTCTTGAATCTCAGAAAATATTTTCATGATGTCACATTTTGAAATAGTCACTTTGTCCCAATGTCCCATTGTCCCAATGAATCAAAGAGACAACATAAAGTTTAGGAAGATGTAGCCTCCGCAAGCTGGCTTTAAAGTTATCAGTCTGTGAAAAACCTCTCATTTGTTTAGGTGTCTTCCTATATCTGCCGCATCTGAACCACTTACTTCCCTCTTGTTTGAGAAAAGATAATCCATCTTCTCAAATAGCCATGTGCTCACCCTCTGAACCAGTGCTCACGACTGCCACCTCTTGGACATCTAAGACTCTGTCGGGATGAGATCTCTGGTATCTCAGTTCTTATCTAAGGATATTGACACATCTTTTACTGCAACATGATCATATTCATGTTTTAGCCATTTAGTTTATTTAAGCAATGATGATCAGTTAAATTACACAAGCACAAAAATATTCAATATGGGTCTGTGGTAAGGCAGATTCCCATGGTGGTAGGAGCATATGGCTGAGGCTGCTCACCTCGTAGTGAACAAAAAGCAGAGACAGAGAGAGCCCTGAGACAAAATACAGCCCCCAAGGGCACATCCCCAGTGAACTACTTCCCCCAGCTAGGACTCCTAAAATTTCCAGAACTTCCCAAAATAGTGCCACCAGCTGGGGATGGCAACTGACTAGATTTCTAATTTGTCTATGTTTACTGCTATTCCTCTTTTCAGAATGATTGCTTGAATCAATTCTCAAGTGTATGCTATAAATATATTTGTTTGTGAATACCAGACCTCCTTAAAGTGGTGGGAGGGGCAGGTGCTCTTGGTTTGCATTCATGTGCAAAACAGAATTGTCTAAATTAATATATTCACAACTGAGATGAATAGCTACTTGGCCTCTAACTGGTAGATGATTCCTCTTTTCTTCCTGCACGTACATTCCGAATAAATGATAAAAGCCATTGCTATGGTTTGAATCTAAAATGTCCCCCAAAGATCATGTGTTTGAACATTTGGTCCTCAGGTGGTGGTGCTGACCTGGGATGTTATGGAACTGTGGGATGTGAGATCTAGTTTTGCAGAAGTGGGTCAGTGGAGGTGGGACATCAGAGGTTTTACCCAGACGCCAGGATCCAGTAAGCTCTCTGCTCATGATCTCTCATGACATGAGGCTTTCTGCCTCATGTGGGAGGGCAGGAGGTCCCACCATGCCTGCCCCACTGCCGTGCCTCCCCACCTCTATGCACTGTGATCCTCCAAATCATGAGCTCCCCAAAAATTATTCTTTACATAAGTTGGTTTTTGTGTTTCTCTCCCACAGCAATACACAAACTAACAGATATGTTTCAAACATATGTGAATCTATGGCTTAATTTCCCCAAGTAAAAATGTTGGCAACCCTACTAAACATGTACATAACCATTACCCTTTAAATGAATAGCCCACCATCATGAATG
>VMDO01005212.1:79289-114756 GCA_007922755.1 Pedetes capensis
GGAGGGAGACAGAGAGGGAGGAAGAGAGAGGGAGAGAGAGGAAAAGAGAGGGAGAGTTTTTTCTAGGTACAGTTCTAGGTACATGGAATACAGAAATTGGTAGCTTTTCAATTAAAAATAATTTCAGGGCTAGGGACATAATTCAGTGGTATAATGCTTGCCTAGCACGCATAGGGCCATGGATTTGATCCCCAGCACTGCATAAATAAATAAATAAATATATATATAAAACATCTTAAAAATATTTTTAATTCTTCTGCTGTTCTTATGAAATCTTTTAGAAACTATGTTCTGCATAGTTAAAACAGTCTGATGCAGTGGGAAAACATTATTAGTGGTTGCCTATGGGATTTGGCTCAGTTGGTAGAGCGCTGCGCTGCAGTCTCTGAGGTCCCGAGTTCAATTCCCAGCACTGCAAATATGGGAGAAGGACCTGGCAATCCACTCCCAAGGCAATCCCGAAACAGTCAGCCATTGAAAACTCTATGAGGGTTGCTATGAGTCGGATATCGACTCGATGGCACCTAACAACAACAACATGTTCAGCAAGGGCAACAGATCTTGAAAACTTTAGTTTTTTATTAGTAATTTTTTGTGAGTACATATTAATGGGTTTCATTATGACATTTCCATACATGCATATATATCATTGTACATTGCTCAAGTTCACCCCCACTACCCTTTCATGACCCCTTCCCCTTCCTTTTGATCCCCTTTCTCCCCACTAAAGGTCCTCCTTCTGTTTACATGTCTTGTATATATTTGCCTATGAAAAAAAACATGTATTTGCCTTTCTTTTTCCCTCATTTCCTTGCCTTATTATTCCCTTCTCTTTAGTCCCCCTTTTTCCTATTATAGTCCCCCTTCTACTTTAATGATATATATGCTATTTTGTTGTTAGATACCATCGAGTCAAATCTGACTCATAGCAACCCTCTGTATAACAGAATGAAACATTACCCAACAGTGTGCCATGCACATGATCTTTTTATGTTTGAGCCCACTGTTACACTTACTATGTTTCTTCTCATTTTGAGTCATGCCACATGAGCAAAAGGAAGTCCCAAGGGCACTACTCCATTCCCATCATTAAGGTCAACTCTACTTTGAGGGTCTACAGCCATACTCTCCTGGTGTCCAAACCCATCTGATCTCAGAAGCTAAGCAAGGTCAGGCCTGGTTAGTCCTTGGATTGGGAGACTTCCTGGGACTATTGGGTTCTGTAGGCTTGGGAGAAGGACACAACAGCCCACTCCTGAAACAATAAGCCATGGAAACCCCATTGAATAGCAGAAAAGCACTGACAATAGTGCTGGGCATGGCATAGTGTCGGATAGTGATTCTTTTTTTGTATGTACGGTTACTATGGGTCAGACCCGACTCAATGGCACCTAACAACAACTACTTTGAGAAGGCAACTGTTCTCCAATTGCTTCTTCAGTGCCTTCCAGCCTAGGGGACTCATTTCCAAAAACCATATTTGACAGTGCTGCTCTACTTTTCATAGGGTTTTCAATGGCTAATTGTTTTGGGAGTGAGCTATCAGGTTCTTCTCCCTAGTTTGTCTTATTCTGGAAGCTCAGCTCCCTGATGGTATCTGAAATACTGGAGGCATAGCTTTCAGCATCACAGCAAGACCCCATAGCATGACAAGCTGATAGATGGGGCTATGACATATATTTAACACATATTAAAATATAGTATCCATATATGAGAGAAAACATGACTTTCAGGGTTTGGCTTACTTCGCTTAAAATGACAGTCTCTAGTTCCATCCATTTTCCTGCAAATGACATAATCTATTTCTTCTTTATAGCTGAGTAAAATTCCATTGTGTATATATACCACATTTTCTTCATTCATCTGATTATGGGCATCTAGATCAGTTTCATATCTTGGCTATTGTGAATAGTGCCATACTAAACATGAAGCAAAGATGTCCCATTGAAGACGAAGGTGCGTCTGACTGATGCCATGGTATTTTCAGTGGCATCATATGGTTGTGAAAGCTGGACATTGAACAAGAGAGACAAAAAAAATGATGCTTTTGAATTGTGGTGCTGGAGACGTCTATTGAATATACCATGGACTGCCAAAAGAACCAACAGATCTGTCCTAGAAGAAGTGCAACCAGAGTGCTCCTTGGAAGCAAGAATGGCCAAACTGCGTCTTACATATTTCGGACATGTAGTCAGGAGAGATCAATCCCTGGAGAAGGACATTATGTTTGGGAGAGTGGCAGGTCAACGCAAAAGAGGAAACCCCTCCACCAGATGGATTGACACAGTGTCTGCAACAATGGGCTTAAACCTAAATAAGATCATTTGCCTGTCACAGAATCAGAAAGTATTTCGATCTGCTGTACATAGGGTCGCTATGAGTCGGACTCTACTCGATGGCACCTAACAACAACAAAACATGGTTGAGCAGGTATCCCTACCAAATGTTGACTTATATTCCTTTGGGTATATACATAGGAGTAGTATAGCTGGGCCATATGGTAGTTCTCTTTTTACTTTTTTGAGAAACGCCATACTGATTTCCATAGTGGCTGCACTAACTTACATTCCCACCAGCAGTATGTAAGGGTTACTTTCTCCCCAAATCAGAATTTGTTGTTTGTTTTGTTGATACTAGCCATTCTCACAATCTTAATCTTAATGTAATCCAATTTTAATGTAGCTTTCATTTGTATTTCCCTGGTGGCTGAGAATAAAAATCATTTTAATTTCTTGTATTGTTGAGGATCAAACCTTGTGCCTTGCACATACCAGGCAAGCACTCCACCACTGAGCTATATCCCCAGCCCTTCTCAGAAACTCTTTAACAGTATACCAACACACATTTGGGTATATAAATTCCACAGCACAAACACAACCTCCAGGGTTATCCTTACATCCATCCTGTCCTCCCTGGAATGTCCTTCACATGCCTTGATCTGACGAGTCAGCTTCATCCCCAAAGGACTAAAACACAGAATCAATAATGGAAAATCTCCAGAATACCACATATCCTTCAATCACTCAACGTGCAGTGGCTCCAACTGACAAATTGCATCAAAATGGATGCTAATCCAGGCTGAGGAGGGGAGAGTGGTCAAGGGATTGACCGGGAGCTAGATTGTGAACTAGAAGCCAATGGAGCAGCTTGAAGCTCAGCCTATCTGTCCCTCTGCCTCTCCCAGCCTCTCTTCAACTTGCAGTGTAGCTGTTGGTGCTACCCAACTCCCTCCTCTGTGCCAACCAGATAGCATCATCTTGATGGCCTGCCCTACATTCTTTTTCTGTCTCCCATGGAGTCTCTACTTCTCTACCATGTGAGAAACAGACACCTCAGGCATTTCATGTCATTATTTTGACATTTACCACCCCATGCTCCTCATTTAATTTTAGCTGTGTGTATCAGAAGAATCGTCCATTTATATTCTTAAAAAGCAGGAGAATCCATTAGACTCGCTCACATATTCAAATGTTCCTTTACAATAACAGTGTGAGCTGTCTGGTTTGATGGATTTTGGGAGCTGCAATCTTTGACATATAAAATGTGGTACAGAGGCTAAATCCTAGGACTGAACTATTCAGTGGGGAGGGGGACCTTTCAAGTGAGTTGTAGTCCTTGATGATTAATGCTTATAAAAATCAATAAGAATCATTATATAGAAAAATATCAGGGGACAGAAATACAGCCCTTCGTGGGTTTTGCAGGAAATTCATTTTTACCTTAGCTGCCCCTCTAATGACTCTTTACCATTCTCCCCCTACCAAGGAAAGCCTTAAAATGGGGAGAAATCAAGAGACGCATTTATTCATCCCAAATGATTCTTGTATTCCTCCTCTTTCACACAATAACAAATCAATATGTGCAGACACAAACATGTAATAGACATTTTATTTTCTGCTTAAGGATTTGTAAATAAAACATTGGAGGCAGGGTGAGAGGAACAAGAGAAAAAAGGCAATGAGCATAGATGAATTAGTACACAAGTGAATGTACTACATCCACTTACTCCAGCCAGGCAACAGGCATCCTGTCCCAGAGCATCCACCTCATTATTTCCAAAGAACAGCCACTACCTCTTGCTACATTCCACCACATTTCTTTAAAATAGACTTTATTTTTTAGAGCAATATTAGGTTCACAGCAAAATTGGACAGAAGGTACAGATATTCCTCATTTATCCCCTGACCTAGCTTATGCACAGCCTATCCTATTATCAGCACCCACTACCAGAGTAGTACTTTCTTAAAATGATAAAACATTGACACATCATAATAACCAAAAATGCCTCATTTATAGTAGAGTTCACTCTTGGTGTTGTTCCATCTGTGGGTTTGGACAAATGTATAATGAGATATATCCAACATCACAAGATCACACAGAGTAATTTCACTGCCTTAAAATCCTCTGGGTTTGCCAGGTGCGGTGGTGCACACCTGTACTCCCAGTGGCTTGGGAGTCGGAGGCAGGAGGATCACAAATTCGAGACCAGAGGCAGTCTGCGTAACTTAGTGAGACTCTGTCTCAAAAAAGTAAAAAACAACAACAACAAAAAATAAAAAACAAGTTAGCTGCGGGTACAGCTCAGTGGTCCAGCACTTGCAGAGCATGCAAGTGTGAGGCCCTGGGTTCAACCCCCAGTACCACACACACACATAAAAAAAAATCCTCTGAGCTCTACCTATTCATCTTTCCCTCACCCTAACCCGTGGAAATCACTGACCTTTTTACTATCTCCATTGTTTTACCTTTTCCAGAACTTCATATAATTAGGATCCCAAAGTATGGGTTTTCAGATTGGCTACTTTCACTTAGTGATATACATTAAGCTTCCTCCATTATCTTTTTCACTGTATTTTCATTCATTATAAACATGAACCCTAACCAAATCCAAGGACATAGTAAAAGTAAACAGGGTCCAGGGACTAGATGACTTATAGCCTCGGAATGACTCTCAGTCATCATCATGTTGGGTTTTCATTCTCAATTCATCATTCATGCAATAGTTGTCCTCATTATTATGTGTTTCTCTGAGTTTGTCATTACAGCCAGAGAGACCATTTGGCATTTGGTAGATGGCTGTATGCAAGCATTTAAAACATTTGAGGCAGTACACACCCCAAAGACACTACTGTGATGACTATCAGGAGGGTAACACCAAGAGTTTTGTATATGCTCTTCAGCCAAGGCTCCCATGGCTAAACCAACCTATTAAATTTTTCAAATAAGAGAAAAGAAAAATAAAGTTAAAGACTAGAATTAGAAACTTATCTCTAAGTCCAGACAGTCGTTGGTGAGGAAGAGTTTTATTGTTGGGCTCAAATCATCTTTTTCAGTATAAATGTTCCCAGTGATGTCTGAACAGCCTAAATAGAACAGGCACAAAAGTTATTCATATACAGCCTGTTCTGGTAATTTCCCTGAAGTCTACATCAAGTTGTCTACTTCAGTTTACAAAGCTTTAAGATTTTGTCTTTGTTCTTAGTGATTTCAAGTCAGAAAGGTGGGAGAATATTGGAAATATTAGTTTGAAGCACAGCTAGATATTAGAGGAACCTAGAAGAATTCTAGATTAGTGCATTTTATAGGTAGATAATAAAATCTCAAAAACAATGAACAGAGCTAGAGTCTTATAATGGGTACCCAGTAGTTTTCTTCTGAGACACAATTTTCCTCTCTGAAGTCACTCCTACCTCCATTGAAGATAGTCATAGCAAAATCAATCAGGCTATAGAAAACATCCTCCTCCTTAAAAATGGCCCGATCACATACAAAACTGTAGCCAGAAGAATAATTGACAACATACATTTTTTTACTTTGTATTTTAATGTATTTTTAAATGTATTTTCATTTGTAATTGATATAATATATGTATTTCAGGGTAAGATATGAAATTTTAATACTTGTATACAACGTATAATGATCACATAGGGTAAGTGGAATTTCACCTCAGATCATTTCTTTGCGTTCAGGAACAATCAAAATTATCTTTACTAGCTATCTTGAAATAGTCAATTAATTATTGTCAACTATATTTAGCCTGTTGTATTATAAAACATTAGAAATTATTCTTCCTAAACCAGGAGTGGTGGTGCATGGTTGTAATCCCAGTACTCAAGAGGCTGAGGCAGGAGGATCAATATGAGTCTCAGAACTTTTGCCCATTTTAAAAATCATATTACTAGTTTTGGGTCTTTTGTCTGACTTCCTTACTGATTCCAGAAATTAATCCTACATCAGGCATACATTGCTATAAAATTCCCTTAGTCCTGCTTTTGCAGTATACCATAGGTTTTATATGGTAAGTTTTCATTTACATTTGTTTCAAGCAATTTTTTTTCTTTTTCTTTTTCCAGAGGATTTGTGAGTTTTTTTAGGGTGTGGATGGACTGCAGTATTTTACCTTTTTTGGTTTTTTGTTTTGCTTTGTTTTGAGGGGGGTTCTGGGGTTGGAACCCAGGGCCTCGTACATGCTAAGCATGCAATGTACAACTGAGCTAAATTCCCATATTAAAAGAAATTTCTATATTTCCCCTTCAGTTTCTTCATTGATCCATTGTTAATGGGTTTTTAAAGGGCATCATCCTGTTTAATTTTACATATTCCTATAATTTCTAAGGCTCTACTTACTGGTTTCCACTTTATTATAGTCAGAGACGATCTATGACATATTTCAATTTTTAAAAATTTGTTGAAACTTGATTTGTGGCTTAGTATATGGTCTATAGAGTAGAATGTTCCATGTTTTGATAAAATGAATATGTACTCTGTAGCTGTTGAATAAAATGTTCTTTAAATATCTGCTAGGTCCATTTAGGGGCTGGGATTTAGCTCAGTTCATAGAGCACGGCTCTGCAGTCTCTGAGGTCCTGAGTTCAATTCCCAGCACTGCAAAATGGGAGAAGGACGTGGCAATCCACTCCCAAGGCAATCCTGAAATAATCTGCCATTGAAAACCCTATGAGGGTCGCTATGAGTAGGACACGACTCGACGGCACCTAACAACAACAACATCAACAGGTCCATTTAGGCCTGTAGCTGTAGCACTGTGACATCTAATCCCATCAGATCTCAGAAGCTAAGTGGGGTTGGCCCATGTTAGTACTTGGATGAGAGACTGCCTGGGCACACCTGATACTGTAAGCTTGGGAGAAGGACGCAGCAACCCACTCCCAAAATCAATCTACCATTGAAAACACTATGAACACCAGAGAAGCACTGACTATAGTGTTTCTTCTGTTGTACAAAAGGTTGCTATGAGTCAGGTGCTGACTGGACAGCACCTGACAACAATAATAACACATCCATTTAAGCTATATCATATTTTAATTTTGATGCTTCTTTTTTATTTTGTCCAGATGATCTATCCATTGATGAGAGGTATTAAAATCTCCAATTATTATAGTACTATATTGTGCCTCTTCCTTTAGAAACAATTTTTGCATCAGGTGCTCTAGTTATTGGGTGCAAATATATTTATAATTGTTATCTTTTTCTTGTTGAATTGATCATGTTTTCATTATACAGCAATCATATTTGTTTCTTTTTATGAGTTTTTTTTTTCCTGAGGGGGGTACTGGAGTGATAAACCAAGGGCCTTGCACATACTTGGCAACTGTTCTACCATTTCGTTCCATCCCCAGCTGCCTTCTTATTTTTTATCTTGAGACATGGTCTTGCTAAGTTATTCAGGCTGCCTCTGGCCTTGAATTTGCCATCCTCTTGCCTCTACCACCTGAGTCTCTAGGATTACAGATGTACACCACTGTGCCCAGCTATTTTTACAGTTTTTAATTTAAAGTCTAGTTTATTTGATATAACTATTCCTTCTTATTTTCAGTTTCCATTTGCATGGTATATATTTTTCAATTCCTTCATTTTCAGTCTGTTTTTCTCTACAGATAAAGTGAGTTTCTTGTAGGCAGTATATAATTGGGTCTAGTTTTTTTTGTTGTTTTTTGTTTGTTTGTTTGTTTTTTATACCTACAGAAGTACCACTGTGGCATCTGATCCTGTCAGATCTCAGAAGCTAAGCAGGGTAGGGCCTGGTTTGTACTTGGGTGGGAGACCACCTGGGAACACCAGGTGCTGTAGGCTGAGAAGGACCTGGTAACCCACTCCCAAAAAGCAATCAGCCATTGAAAACCATATGAATAGCAGAGAAGCACTAACAGTAGTGTTTCACCTGTTGTACATAGGATTGTTATGAGTTGGATACCGACTTGACAGCACCTAACAACAACAGTTTGGTTTTTAGCTATTCAACAGTCAATATCTTTTAATTGGGAGTTTAATCCATCTGCATTCAAGGTTATTACTGATAAGTAAAGACGTTTTCTTGTCATTTTGTCAATTTCTTCTCTAGCTGTTTTAAATAAACATTGTTCCTTTCATCTTCTCTCACTGCTCATCTTTGTGATGTGGTGGTTTTCTGTATCGATAGAATTTGATTCTTCTGTGCATGTTTTTATGATGGTAGTTATCATACTTTTGCTTCTAGTATAGGACTCCTTTGAGCTTTTCTTGTAGAACCAGTCTGGTCATGATGAATTCCTTCCAGTTTTGCTTATTTTGGAAAGTTTTCCTTTCTCCTTTAGCTCTGAAGGACAGTTTTGCTAGGTATAGTATTCTTGGTTGGCATTTTTTTCTTTCAGGACTTTGAATATATCATCTCATTCTGTCCTTGTAGAAACTTTTGAATGATATCATTAATATCACATGCAAGGAAAATTTTGCTGAAGATCATTCAAAAGTGACTGCAATGGTATATAGACAGGGAACTGAAGGAAAATCAAGCCAGATTCAGAAGAGGGCATAGAACCAGGAATATTATTGCTAATGTCAGGTGCATATTAGCCAAAAGCAGAGAATACCAGAAAGATGTCTATGTTTTATTGACTATGCAAAGGCAATCAAATGTGTGGATCATAATAAATTATGGATAACACTGCAAATAATTGGAATACCAGAGCACTTAATAATACTCATAAGGAATCTATATGTGGACCAGGAAGTAGTCATTCAAACAGAACAAGGCAACACTGTCTGGTTTAAAGTTGAGTAAAGTGTGTATCATGGCTCTATCCTTTCACTATACCCCTTTAATCTCTGTACTGAGCAAATAATCCAAGAAGCTGGACTTTATGAAGAAGAATGTGGCATCACAACTGAAGGAGGGCTCATGAACAACCTGTGTTACGCTGATGACACAACTTTGAATGGTGAAAGTGAAGAGAATTTGAAACCTTTACCGATAAAGATCAAAGAACACAGCCTTCAGTATGGATTGTGCCTCCACATCAACAAAATTAAAAATCCTTACAACCGGGTCAGTAAGCAACTTCATGAAAAATGGAGAAAAGATAGGAGTTGTCCAAGACTTTTCTTTACTTGGTTCTACAATCAACACCCATGAAAGCAGCAGTCAAGAAATCAAAAGGTGCATTGCATTGGGAAAACCTATTGCAAAAGATCTCTTTAAAGTGCTGAAAAGTAATTATTGAAGACAAAGATGTGCCTGATGCATGTCATGGTATTTTCAGTTACATCATATGGTTGTGAAAGCTGGGCATTGAATAAGGGAAACAGGAAAAGTACTGAAGCTTTTGAATTATGGTGCTGGAGACAAATATTGAATATACCATGGACTGCAAAAAGAACCAACAGATCTGTCTTAGAAGAAGTGCAACCAGAGTGCTCCTGGGAAGCAAGGATGGCTAAACTGTGTCTTACATATTTTGGGCATGTAATGAGGAAAGAGCAATCCTTGGAGAAGGACATCATGTTTTAGAGAGTGGCAGGTCAATGAAAAAAAGGAAAACCCTCAACTAAATGGATTGACACAGTGTCTGCAACAATGGGCTTAAACATAAATAAGACTGTGTGCCTGGCACAGAATGTGGAAGTGTTTCATTCTGTTGTACATAGGGTCACTATGAGTTGGACCTTACTCAAAGGCACCTAACAACAATTCTCTCCTGGCCTGTAAGGTTTCTACAGAGAAAGTTGCTGTAATTGTAATACAGACTCCTTTATATGTGACTTGAAAGTTTTCCCTTACTTGTCTTAGAATTGTCATGTATTTTGACTTTTGATTAGAATATGTGTTGGAATAATAAAAAGCTAATGTAAACTAAGCAGAGAAGGGGCAGTTCAAGGAGTACAAAGAAGGACAGAAGGATCTAGTAAAAGGAAGCCATGATGGGAGAAGACAGAAGGGGGAAAGGGGATAAGGAGGAATGAGGAATGAGACAGAGGGTGACCTCAAAGTAAACAGCCCCACTTTAATAGTTCAGGAAATAATTATAATAATACCAAAAATACCAAAGGATGGTAATAATACAAATGGGCTAGATTATCCATGTAATACTGCTGACAATGTAAAAAGATAGATCACTACAGAAAAAAGTCTGGACCTAAATCATAATTGAGATGTAAGAGTACACAGAAAAATATTCCCACAAAAAGACATGCTAGTAGAAGAGAGGTCTTTAGTTGGGGGGCGGGGAGTGGGGGGAGAAGGGAAACAAGAAGGTAAGGGGGAAGTTATCTGTGCAATGTACAATGAAACACATGTATGGAAATATCACAATGAAATGCATGTCAGAATGAAACACATTAAGTTGTCCATTAAAAATTTCTGATTAAAAAAAAAGAATATTTGTTGGAGAAAATCTTTTTAGGTCAATTCTCTTATAGGAACTTTGAGCTTCCTGTATTTTTCTCAAGATTTGGAAAGTTTTCAGCTATCATTTCATTGAACAGGTTTCTATTCTACTTCTCTTCCTTCTCAGGAACTACCATCACATGAATATTTATTGGCTTAATGGTGTCTCAAATGTCTTTTAGACTTCCCACATTCTTCTTTATTTCTCTTTCTTTTTTACATCTGACTGGTTTATTTCAAAAGACCTGTAATCAAGCTCAAAAATTCTTTCATCTTCTGGAACAATTATGTGGTTAAAGCACTCCACTTTGTTTTTTATTTTATTTATTGAGTTCCTTACAAATAAGATTTCTAATGGTTCTTTTTCATGAGCTTTATCTGTTTGCTAAATTTTTCATTCGTATCCTGAAATATCTTTGTAATTTTATTGAAATGTTTGTATTCTCTTATATCTCAATGAGTCTCCTTAAAAATCATTGTTTTCGATTATTTTTCATGAAGTTAATTGAATTTCTTCTCTTTGGATTATATATGGGCTCATTTTTAGGTCTTATATTTGTAATTTTTATAAGGAATTTCAAATTAAAAATGAAAATACTACTGAGGGTAGGAAGCCAAGCTAAGGACCTACCATCAGGCTTACCTCCAATACTTATTAAATTGGGGGAATTCTTCTCTTAGGCTTGAAGTTCTCTAAATATTTTTATAGGTCCAAGGACTTTTTTTCATAAGACCAGGAAAATTTTTGAAACTTCATATTAAAAGCTCATTCTTAAATATGACTTCCCAGCCAAAGCCTTGATAATATATTTCCAGTTATCCTACTACAAAAAATGGATTTTTCTTGAAATATAAAAATAACTATTACCATTAAATAATAATAATAATAATAATAATAATAACAACCATTAAAATAATTTTGCAAATTATAGAGGGGCTATGTCTAATGAAAAACTACAGGATTCAAAACCTGCCAAGCAACAGCAAACAGAACAAGAACTAACTACATGTGACTGGCTGGACAGATGAGGGTAATATTTTCTACCTTTAAAATTTGAAATATGTTAATTCTTTATTTTAATGTTTTGTTGTCTATATTTAAATAAAGATTTTCTTTTAAGTTATCTATATCTAACAGCAATTTGGTAAGAATGCTTTTGTACAAAGGGACAAAACACTGAAATAATATCTAGAGGAATATTGTGCATGCCTGCTTCCTCATTGTCCCCAGAAAATGATGTTCACGGCCCATGATATTGGAAAGAGGTTTGTCCTTCAGACCCATATTTTGACACCAGATCTGACAAAGGAAAAAGTTTAGAACAAATAAATTTAACAAAGATTATTTGAACAAAGAATGATTCACAAAGTTTGCAGCTCTAAGCACCAGAAAACTAAAAAATGTATAACAAACTGACAGACGTTGGGAGAAATAATTGGTGATGATTATGACGCAAAAGTTGGAAATGAAGAAAGTTCTATAGTTTAAAAATATGGCCTTGGTGACAGAAATGATGCTGGAGATCACATGATACAATTTTGTCAGACCTTTCCATTGCAAATACATTTTTTCATCCACATAAACAGTGACTATACACATGGAATTCACCAGATGCAACATACAGGAACCAAAATGACTACATTTCTGGAAAGAAATGATAGAAAAGCTCAATATCCAATGTCAGAACAAGACCAGGTGCTGATTATGGATCAGACCATCAACTACTCATATTCAGGTTCAAACTAAAATATGAGAGCCAAGGTATAACCTTGAATATATCCCACCTAAGTTCAGAGACAACCTCAAGAACAAGTTTGATGCATTAGACACAAATGACTGAAGACCAGAAGAGTTGTGACATGACATCAGACATCATTTATGAAGAAAGAAAAAGGTTATTAAAAAGACAGGGAAAAAGAAAAGACCAAAATAGATGTCAAAATAGACTCTAAAACTTGCCCTTGAATGGCAAGCAGTTAAAGTAAGATATGAAGAAGTTAAAGAACTAAACAGAAGATTTCAGGGGGCAGCTCAAGAAGATAAAATCAAATATTATGACATGTGAAAAGAGCTCAAGATAGAAAACAAAAGGGAAGAGCATGCTGTTTTTGTCAAGTTGAAGAAATTGAAGAAGCCGGGCGCAGTGGTGCATGCCTGTAATCCCAGTGACTTGGGAGGCAGAGGCTGGAGGATCACAAGTTCAAGACCAGGGGCAGTCTGTGTAACTTAGCGAGACCCTGTCGCAAAAAGTAAAAAAATGGGCTGCGGGTGCAGCTCAGTGGTCCAGCACTTGCAGAGCATGCAGGTGCAAGGCCCTAGGTTCAACCCCCAGTACCACAAAAAAAAAAAGAAAGAAAGAAAGAAAGAAAGAAAGAAAGAAAGAAAGAAAGAAAGAATTGAAGAAAAATTCAAACCTAGAGTGGCAATAGTGAATTCTATAGGGAAAATACTAAACAATGCAGGAAACATAAGAAAGATGGAAAGAATAGTCATTATACTAAAAACAATTGGTGTATGAACAATTATTTTAAGAGGTTGTATATGATAAGGAATCAATGGTACTAAACAACTAAGTGGAAGCATCCTTGAAGGAATTGGTGAAACACACAGATACAGCATTGGAGGTGCTAACCTGTTTATGCCAAGAGATTTTGAAAACAGTTACCTGGCCAACTGACTGGAAGAGATTCATATTTGTGTCTGTTTCCAAGAAAGGGGATCCAATCTAATGTGGAAATTATCAAACAATATCATTAATATCATGTGCAAATAAGACTGCTAAAGATCATTCAAAAGCAACTGTAGCAGTATATAAACAGAGAATTGCCAGAAAATTAAGCCAGATTTTGAAGAGGATTCGGTACCAGGGACATCAATGCTGATGTCAGATGGATATTAGCTGAAAGCAGAGAAAACCCAAAAGATCTCTATGTTTCATCAACTATGCAAAGGCATTTGACTGTGTGGATTATAATGAATTATGGATAATATATACCATAGTATTTTCAGTTGCATCATATGGTTATGAAAGTTGGACACTGAATAAAGGAGACAAGAGAAGAACTGATGCTTTTGAATTATTGTGTGGGAAACAAATATTGACTATACCATGAACTGCCAAGCCTGCAGCCATAGCATTGTGGCATCCGATCCCATCAGATCTTGGAAGTTAAGCAGGGTTGGGCCTAGTTAGTACTTCAATGGGAAACCACCTGGGAACACCAGATACTGTAGGCTTGAGAGAAGGACCCAGCAACCCACTCCCAAAAATCAATCTGCCATTGAAACCCCTATGAAGAACAGAGAAGCAGTAAGAATACTGTTTTGTCTGTTGAACATAGGGTTGCTATGAGTCAAATACCAACTCAACAACAACAACAATATGAACTGCCAAAAGAACAAACAGATCCATCCTAGAAGAAGTACAAACAGAGTACTCCTTGGAAGTAAGGATGGCTAGACTACATCTTACATATTTTGGATATGTTGTCAGGAGAGACCAATCCTGGGAGAAGGACATCATGTTTGGGAGAGTGACAAGTCAATAGGAACAAATAAGATCCTCAACTAGGTGGATTGACACAGTGGCTACAATAATTGGCTTAAATATAAAAAAGATCTTGTTCCTGGCACCGAATCAGAGTATTTCATTCTGTTGTGCACAGGGTCACTACGAGTCGGACCTGACTCCACGGCATCTAACAACAAAAAGAATGAGGAAAGGTTCAAAGAGCTCCTCTCTGTAATATGTTGTTGTTGTTGTTAGGTGCCGTTGAGTCGGTATCCGACTCATAGAGACCCTCTGTACCACAGGGGAAACACTATTGTCAGTGCTTCTCTGCTGTTCATCGGGTTTTCAATGGCAGACTGATTTTTGGGAGGGGGTTGCCAGGTCCTTCTCCCAAGCCTGCAGCACCTGGTGTTCCCAGTGGTCTCCCATCCAAGTACTAACCAGGCCCGACCCTGCTTAGCTTCCGAGATCTGACGGGATCGGATGCCACAGGGCTACAGCTGCAGGCTCTCTGTAATATAGGCAGTGACTAATTGTTGACAAGAAACAATAGAGAAAAATAGACATGAGGAACAAAAAAAACCATTTCAAAGTTTTCTACCATGTTAAGATGAAATGGAGGGGGCCTTCTGATCATGCTACATTTGGTTGGCTGGGCCCTTTCTGATTGGCTGCTATGAATCTCCTATTCTTAGAAAACTAGCCCATTTTGAAATTCAGTTGATTTCTTGGCATTTATCATGCTGTCCTTGTTTGGTCTGATCTTTTGGGACCGAGTACAGAATCTCAGTCCAAATAACAGTCTCCCGCAAATTTTTTATAACATTACCAAACAAGTTTCTAATTAATCCTTAGAATTCTGGCTATATCAATTCCAAAATTAAGGAAGGTGTCCTGAGTAATACGAACCATCATTCTATGCTGGAAAACAACATCTCATTTATACTCATAACTTGTCATTCTGGATGATCTATTTCAATGTCTTTTGAGTTTGGTTGATACTAGCTTTCCTAAGTGCAGTGAGCACTGATCACTGATGACTTAGAAGTGGTCTGAGTGAGAGTAAATTCACCTGTAGATTAGGTCTTTTGGTTGCCATCCAGTCTTCTCATGATATCCTGCCTTCTTATGGCCCCTCTGTCCTGCCCATTTTCTACCTAAAACAGTGGTCATTGTTGGGTAACTATAATATTTTATTTCCATTTTGACATTAGAGGAAATTTCTCAAATGACGACAATGCTTTTGCAGGAAATTAATTAAAAGCTATGACCCTTTAAGTCAATAATATAGAAAAGAAATTCCTCCAATTATTCAGTTATCTTGGCATAAGGGAAGACTGGTAATTCTAAAAGTGATAAGTCTCAAGTAAAATAAACTGTAACACATTTTAAAACAAAAAGCTAATAGAGATGTCATAAAATGAACAACATGTGAGACAATTCCAGTTTCTCAGAAGTATTAACTCTCAAAACAAAGTAAAATATAAATATTTCAAAAAACAAGAAAATAACTCAAATATGAAAAAATATATAGGAGACAGGATTTTCAAAAAAAGTTTATTATAAAACTGATGTAGCAATCTCTTTTTGTTTTCTGATTGGAAATTAATTGAATTTAAGATAAATGGCCTTGAATACTGAACCAGATTGAATCCATTTTAGTGGCTACTCAAGATAGAGAACTATCTCCCAGGTCCTTTGGAAAATAATGGAATTCAAGTGCAGCACAATTCAATAAGAATCTTCAAGAGTCAATATCAGCTACTTAACATGGTGATAGCAGTAAAGCCATTACTATTGACTGCACTTCCATTACTCAGAAGTATTGCTTTGCTATTAAACTATGGCTTTAGGGGATATTTAGATCTTTTCCCCCCAAGCATCCCTCATAATTTATTCCATCTGGAAGATATGCATCAAGCATAATTTAAAATCTGGAGGCTCTATTCTCTCCTGGTGCAGAAACATAACTCCCATTAGCACTAATGAAAGCTATCTGTGTATCTCAAGCAATGTATCTCTCTCATAAGTGTTTAAGAACCAAAATGTTTTATGCCCTGTGAGAGAAGCAACATTAGAGAGAATCTGGATATGATTTAACAGGGGTAAAATGCAAAGCATGGATTGTTTTCTAATGACAGTATTTCTTTAAAACTAAGTTAAATTTCTGTCAGAAAAAAGTAGGGCTCTCACAGACTCAAATTCACTGGAAGAAAAGGAGTCTCAATTTCAAACATACACGAAGAACATGATATACATCTATATTTAAAAAGAAAATTTGGAATCTGGGGTTTTAATTCTTTCCTTTTTTTCCCAGAGGAGAGAGATGTGTTTTAAAGTACATAACTTTATCTACAAAATACTTCTTTAGCATAAAGTCAGAAGTCTTTAGCATAAAGTCAGAAGCAATGTTGTGGTTGCCTTTTAAACTGACAGATGAAAGGCACTTTGGGAATTTAGACACTTGACTACTTTAATTCTCCACATTATGTTCAGGCATTTGAAGTCTTGAGTACATTTGAGAAAAGGGAAATATGGAAGCCTTATGTACATCAATAACACTAAGAGCTGGCAGGCTGGATCCTATATGCTGAATCCTATACCTCCTTTGGTTTGATGATTAGAAAATTGGGGGAAAAAAATTTGGAAGCCCCTGGCTAAAATCCAGTCATTTCTCCATCTCCTTTCCACTCAACTGTCTGTGTTCATTGATTTTCTTTCCAGTATAATGCTGAATTTCTCCACCAAATATCCCCAAGTCAAACTCATGACAGTCTACAACAATTTATTCACAAAGCATCACCTTCAACTTCCTCTTACAGGTTCTCCTGGCCCCCTTGTGAGCACATTTGTAATATCAGAACCACTCACTGGATTTCTGTAAGAATAAATCTGTTAAGTCCCTATTCCCCCTTCTTAAGGGAACAAGGAATATTTAATGCTTCTTGAAAACACAGAAATGATGTTGAGGAAGATTAAAAGATTTCTTCATACTTCAGAATTAAATGGCTGTTCCAAAAACTGAGACTTCCTCCAAGTTTTGATGTGGGGGAAGTTTTGGTTATCAGAACATTATCTGTACACTATACAAAGCATTGATATAAAGCAACATCACTGATGGTCAAACACTATTAGCATATTCAGTTGGAAACACAAATGTAAATATAGATTTCCAATGTTTGCATCATGTATAATCAGAATATTTATCTTTGTGCAGGAGAAGGTAAATAGAGACTTGGAAGCAAGAAAAGCTAACATACTCACCAAAAGAACATGTAAATTAATGTTTACAGTAGCTTAGAAGGTCTTATTTATTTTTAAGAAAAACTATTTTTTTCTTTGCAGCTTGCTATTATGCACTTGTAATCTTGCCAAGTAGAATGTGTCTAGAAACATATGTTTAATAAAAATATGTACAAGCACACAAACAAATATACAACATTAAAGCAATGTTGTGGTTGCCTTTTAAACTGACAGATGAAAGGCACTTTGGGAATTTAGACACTTGACTACTTTAATTCTCCACATTATGTTCAGGCATTTGAAGTCTTGAGTACATTTGAGAAAAGGGAAATATGGAAGCCTTATGTACATCAATAACACTAAGAGCTGGCAGGCTGGAGAAGTTATGTTCATTTGTCTGGAATATTTTCAGCATCTTTTCCCCGGCTTTTGACTCCACACATTTTCAAGGTGCTAGAATCTTATTGCATGTCTTGTCTAACTGGTCTCCTCTGCACTGACCCTACCAGGCTCAGAATCCATTGATAACCCACCTCTATAGCCATTCAGATCTAACTAGACATTTTAGGGCTGGGGTTTACCTCAGTTAGTAGACTGCCATACTACACTCGATGAAGACCTGGGTTCGATCCCCAGCACCTCAAAAAACACAAGAAGGATGTGGCAATCCACTCCTGAAGCAATCCCAAAACAATCAGCCACTGAAAACCTTATGAGGGTCACTCCGAGTCAGACCTGACTCCACGGCACCTAGTAACAACAAATAGACATTTTAGACCTCTTGTTGTTGTTGTTGGGTGCCACAGAGTTGGGTCTGACTCATAGCAGCACAATGTAGAACAGAATGAAACACTACCCAGCACTGTGGACACGATCTTTTTTTATACTTGAGCCCATTATTGTGGCCACTGTGTTTCTTCTCATTTTGAGTTGTGCCACATTATCAAAAGAAGGTCCTGGGAGCTTTACTCCATTCCCATCATTAAGGTTGACTGTACCTTGAGGAGGCAACACTTCGTCAGTCATTTCTTAAATGCCTTCCAACCTGGGAGGCTCATTTTCCAATACTATACTTGGCAGTGCTTCTTTGCTATTCATAGGGTTTTCAAAGGCTTATTATTTTGGGACTGGTCTGCTGGGTCCTTCTCCCTAGTTTGTCTTAGTCTGGAACTCTACCTGAAACCTGTCCACCATCGATGACCTTGTAGGTATTTGAAATATTTGTGGCATAGTTTTCAACACAACAGCAACATGCAAGCCACCACAGCATGACAAGCTGAAAGACATGTGGGGGGTTGTGCCTCTAGCTCCATCTTACTTTCCATCCTCTATGATCCTCATTCATTTACTGTTATTCCATTATGTTTATTATGTTTATTGTTACAAGCCACTTCAAATTCTCCAAGGAATAAGGTAGGCTATAAATAAATAAATTTTAAATATGTATGCATATTCATGGAGAAACATAACATGAAAATTACATTAAAGTTGCTTTTGTTGTTGTTGTTAGGTGCCATTGAGTCGGTATGCTACTCATAGCAACCCTATGTACAACAGACAAAACACTATTGTCAGTGCTTCTCTTCTATTCATAGGGTTTTCAATGGAGGATTGATTCAGAGTGGGTTGCTGGGTCTGTCTCCCAAGCCTACAGCACCTGGTGTTCCTAGGTGGTCTCCCATCCAAGTACTAACCAGGCCCGACCCTGCTTAGCTTCCAAGATCTGATGGGATCAGATGCCACAGGGCTACAGCTACAGGCAAAGTTGCTTCTACTGGCCTGAAATCATTCTTTATCCCACACTCAGTAGGTTTCAAGGATGAGCATCTGGGAGTCAGAAATAGGAATTCTTATTCAAATTTTGCTATAACATATTAATATAATGACTGACATAGTAAGTCACTTAACCTCCATGGGATTCAATTTATTAACTTGAAAGATGAGAAAGGCACAATATATTAAGTGCTTTTCACTTTCTTACCAATGGAATCCTTTATTTCCTGTGAAAATTGACCTAGAATCAGTATTCAAAGGAATCAAAAATCAGAATGACTTAAGTTGAAGTTGGAAGAAGCATGGTGCTCCTTCTCCACCACCTTCTCTTTCATCTTCCATTTCACCTTCATCTTTTCCACCCCTCTCCTCCAGGATCCCCTTGTGATATTGTGATATATATAATTTTTTCTCATCTTTTTTCTAGTTTCCTAACATAAAGCACCAAAAACTCATGGACTCTCCACAATATTAAGAATGTCTTTTGCAAACTAATAAGACAATTGGTAGTTCGGGAGTCCTAGATAGCCTCAGGATGGGAGCTGGTCACAAGAAATAGCAAGTCATGATTAGAAGGCTGAGACTTTCAGCCCCACATTCCAACTCCAGGGAGCAGATAAGGACTAAAAGTTGAGCAGATCATCAAAGGCTAGTGAGTTAAGCAATTAAGCCTATATAATGAAGTCTCTATCAAAGCCCAAAAGACTGGGTTCAGGGAGATTCTGGATTATTGAACACATGGAAGTGCCTGGAAGAGTGACACACAGAGCAAGAGCATAGAAGTTCAGAGTCCCTTATCACACACTTTGTCCTATGTGTCTCTTCCACCCTCTTAATCTATATCCTTTGTAATATCCTTTATAGAAACCTGGCGAGCTTGTAAAAAATATTTCCATGAGCTATATGAGCCACTCTGGAAAATTAATCAAACCCAAGGAGGGGGTTGTAGGCACCTCAATTTATAGCCTGCCCATTAGAACAAACCACAACCTGGGCTGACGATTGACATCTTGAACCATTCTTGTGGTGATGAGCATTCAATCTTCAAAGCCTAAGGCTACCTCCCAGTACACAGTGTCAGAATCAAATTGAATAAGAGGACATCCAATTGATGTCCACTGGAGAATTGTTTGGTATGTGTGGAAATATTCCCAAGCATCTTGTCTAAGAAAACAATATATTGAGTGACTGTGTCAGAGACAGGGGTGGGGGAAGAGTTGATATGAGGGTAGATGAGAGAAAAATTTTCTTTTTCCAAGGTATCTTATAATCTTCCATGAAATCTTGGAAACTCTTTTTAATTGGAAATTTTTAATGTACACCTTAATGCAATTCATTCTCACATGTTTTTCATTGTGACATTTCCATATATGCATTTTGTTGTACATTATTCATACAGGTTTCCTCTTACCCTTTTGTATGCTTCCCCCATCTCACCCCCCATCAGACTTCTCTACAATTTACTTATCTTTTTATGGTAATATTTTTCTATATATCTTTGGATTCTAGTTCTGTTTAAGATAGAAACATTTCCTGCAGTGAATTTTCTTTTTACCTTGTCAGAACTGTTACATGCATTTTCTAGACCATCTATAATAACACTATTCTTAGTTTTTTTTTCTTTTATTATGAACTGACCTTTGTATAGGATTTTTTCCTTCTTATAATTTTGATTCAGCTCCCACATATGAGTGAGAACATATGGTGTTTCTTTTTCTGAGCTTGTGCTCATTCATTTAAAATAATTTTCTCTAATTCCATCCATTTTGCTCCTAATGACCTTATTTCTTTTTTCTTGATTGCTGAGTAGTATTCCATTGTGTATATGTACCATAGTTTTTTACCCATTCTTCTGTTGAAGGGCATTTTCGTTGATTCCATATCCTTGCTATTGTGAGAAGTGCTGCATTGAACATGGAGATGCAGGGGTTTCTGTGGTATGATGACCCATCTCCCTTTGGGTAAATTCCCAATATTTAACATATAAATATGAGCCCAAATCAGTAAGAAGACTCCTGCTGAAAGCAACCTATAACCTATACTTCATTTACCACGTGAAAACCAAATTAATGACAGGAGAGAGATGCATGACTCTCTAGAGCACCTTATAGCTTATTGGAGAGAGATGTAGGACACCCCTAGAGTAATTTGTAGCATATCTGAGTCATGCCAGCCCAAGTAAATTCATATATATATATATATATACATTTGTTGTTGTTCTTATCTGCCATCGAGTCAGTGTCCAACTCATAGCAATTCTATGTACAACTGGTCAAACAGTATTGTCTTTGCTTTTCTGCTATTCATATTCATAGGTTTTCAATGGTGGATTGATTTTTGGGAGTGGGTTGCAGAGTCCTTCTCCCAAAATTATATATAAACATAGTCTTCCTGTTATTATTAATGATAGAGAAAATTACCTGGCTACATTGTTAGGCAAACAATCGTGAGGACTTTGTACAGAATTACAACTATCCCACAGATTCTTTAAATACCCCTTAATAACCAAAATTGACTGGAAAACAAATGGGGAATACTGTCCATAACTCTGAGTCATTTCAATCTATTTGCTTGTGTGAATGATATATTCTCTATCCATAATGAATGAGGGGCTAGGGTTTAGCTTATAGCTGGGGTTTATCTCAGTTGGTAGAGTGCTGCTCTGCACTCTCTGAGGCCCTGGGTTCAAACCCCAGCACAGCAAAAATGGGAGTAGGACATGACAGCCCAATCCCAAAACAGTCCCAAAATAATTAGCCATTGAAAACCCTACAAGATTCACTATGAGTCTGACCAGACTCAATGGCACCTAAAAACAACAACAATGAATGAGCTCTGGGCTAAACCAAAGCATAATTTCATAGGGTAATATGACTGTTATTCATAGACCCATACGGGGTGCTTCTGCTGTTGACCACCTTGTGAGTTTGTCTAGTTTATAATTTATGATGCTTCCGCTTGCCCAGGGATTACTTCCTAGACCTCTTGAGATTTGAGAGTAAGCAATTCCTTGCGAAAGCCCTGGGATGAAGGAGCTGGTAGCTGGTGTGATAATTTCATATGAAAACTTGATGAGACCCCAGTATTCAGACATTTGGTCATAACATTATTTCGGATATGTCCGTGAGGATGATTCTTGATGTAATAAACATTTGAATAGGTAGACTGAGTAAAGTAGACTGCCCTCCCCAATACCTTTGGGTTTTATCCAACCCATTTAAGGCCTGGATAAAATAAGAGGCTGAGCAAATAACAGGCTAAGAAATAATTTTTTTATCTCAGCTGGCTGTCTTCAAGCTGGGACACTGGTCTTCTCCTGTCTTCAGACTTGGACTTTGGCTAGAACTTATACTATCACTACCCATTGTCTGAACTTCTCAGTCTCTATCATCACATGAGCCAACTCCTTATGTATATATAATCCATGTATATTTTCAAATCTAGTCCTCACCCTTTCAATAGCCCTGCCATTGTTAGTTGCCCTCAAGTCAGTGTCCAACTCATAATGACCATATATACAACAGATGAAACACTTATTTTGCTTTTCTGCTATTCAAAGAGTTTTCAAAAGCTGATTGATTTTTGAGAATGGGTTGCTGGGTCTTTCTCCCAAGGGTACAGCATCTGGTGTTCTCAGGTAGTCTCCCATCCAAGTACTAACCAGGTCTGACCCTGCTTAGCTTCTGAGATCTGATGAGATGGAACACCACAGTGGTACAGCTGCAGGCTTCAACAATTTTAGAGGGCTACAAAATCAGATTCTGGTTATAATCAAGTGTGGGTTGGATTCATGTGATTCTAATTCACAATGGATGTTGTAGCCCTCTAAAACTGGAAAGGATACAGATGAATTTGAGAATATATAGTATCAATGATTCATTATTAACAATTACTAACACCTCATTTTATAATATAAATAAACATACATACATCTTATTGGTTCAGTTTCTCTGGAATATCCTGACAAATACACTGAGGTTTCTTATAATTCAACTCTGGATTTTTCAGCCAAACTGGTACCAGGAATTCTAAAAAAGGAAGCTTTGCCCTTTTCATTCATTGGATTTCAGGCATCCACGATGTTTGTCTTGAGATAATTTACATGAAAATTTTTAGTAAACTGAAAGTCCTTTGTAAACATTAGATTTCATGTCAGCTATTTACTATGGATTTCTTTCTCCTAAAAAATGCTATCTATATTAGTTACTTTTATGTATCTGTGACCAAAATACCAGAGAGAATAATGTAAAGGAGGAAGGATTTATTTTGGTTTACAGCTTTTAAGATTTCAGGCCATAGTCCTTGGCTCTGTCAAACATGGGCGTGTGGTAAAGCAGAACATCATGGCAGTACTAGCATGTGGAAGAAGAGGCTGCTCACCTCATGGCAGACAGGAAACAGAGACTAGAAAGAACCAGAGGCCATACACAGTCTTCAGAGGAACACCCTCAATGACCTACTTCTTCCAGATTGGCCCCAAGTCCTAAAGTTTCCACTATCTTCCAAAATAGCACCACCATCTGTGGAAGTTTTCAACACATAAGCCTGTAACAGTATTCTAATAAGGAACAAAAGAAACTTTCTAATGAAGAGAACAGTAACTAGAGATTAAAACAAGAAAGTTTTTCTAATATCATACAAGATAGTAAATTATCTACTTAAGAGTCTACTAAAATTAATGTCATTATACTGATCAATTAGCTGAAAAATCATTAAAACTCCAGGTTTATGATATATAAACAAAGCCTGAGTTGCAGCAAATGAAGGAGATGCCCAAAGCTCAAATATTCAGTACTCTCAATTAAACTTTCCTTTGAATCTTTTCTAGGAAATGACTCAATTTCAAAATTTGGTCCATTCAAAGCCAAGAAAATCATGAAACCACAAAACACCAGGAAATAACAGGACACCAACAGTCCTTATGCTCTTCTTTTCAAAAAGTGGAACCTAATTTCTGTCCCCTTGAATTTTGGGGTACATTCAATATATGTCCAATGAATAGAATACAGCCAAAGTAATGGTATATCACTTCTAAGATTAGTTACAAAAATACTATAGCTTTTTATAACTCTCTCTCTCTCTCTCTCTCTCTCTCTCTCTCTCTCTCTCTCTCCCTCGCACCTACACACACACACACACACACACACACACACACCTCACTCTATAGGAAGCCATCTTCCATGTTGATTGTGCCACCCTAGAGAAAAACACCCACATAGTAAGGAATGGAAGTCTCCCAACAAAAACCATAAGAATGATCTTAAAAATAGATTCTATAATCTTTTCAAATGACAACTACTCCAGCTAACATCTTCACTATAAATACACAAGCTACAAACACTAGCTGTGACACTTTGTGGGTTTTTGTTTGTTGTGTTTATTTTGTTTTCTTTTTAAAAAACATTCCTTACTTTCAGTTACTACAAACTACAAGATGGCCCAGACTCATCTGGCATACTTTCTCTTTCCTGTTTCCTCAAGGCCGAAGCCATCTCCCCCAACATCCCAGCCAACACAGAACCCTAGGATCCCTGTTTGCTCCACCCAAGAAAGTACAGGGATATATGAAAGTGGACGTTATCACCTTCTATCAATAGTTATAAGGTACCAGTCAGCAGTGGTTTAAACATTCAAAGCCAGCAGTAATTAGTACATTTCATCCAAAACTCAAAAGAAAGCCTATCAGATTCATCAGAGTTCCTAAATTCTAAAGTTCCCCGCTTGATTTATCATATTACTTTTATGATGTTACCAATGATTTTATATTCCAATGCTTAAAAAAAGAAATAACACAAAAATGTCTATGAAAAGAGTTTATGTATTTACCCAAATAACTTGGTTGGAGGTGAAATGGGTATTTATGAATTCTCAGTTCAATATCCCTTTCAAGTGTCTGCTTTTAAATTTTTAAAAATATCAAAGAAGAATACAAGATGAGCCTGGAGAATCTTGTAATTTGTAGAACCAGAAAGTAAGAAAGTGTTTTTTTAAAAATAAAGGTATGTCAAAGAGACACAAGAGTCAACTAAAAGATTCCTTCTGGAAAAGACTAGAACAATCTGAGCAAGAAAATAAATTATTATTGAATGATAACCCAATATATAAAATAGATATCCATGAATAATACTAACATAAATAAATGATTGGATAAATGAGGAGAAGACACAAATTTTCCATGCAGAAGAATTCCAAATAACTTATACAAATATTCCAACCTTTAATAAGAAAGAATGACTTCCAACTCTTTTAGAATGGGCTAAGCCTACTGCCTCTCTTCTAAAGAATACAATATGGAGAAACAAGGGTTCAGGGAAGAAAACTAACTTTATAGTTAAGAAACCTGACAAACATAGTTATTTCAGTCAATGATAAAAATGTCATTTTCCCTTTGTGGCCTTCCTCTATATAATGCAGGCCCCATTCTAATCATGAGAAGAATGTAGACCAAATCTCTATTGAGGAGCATTCTACAGTCTAGTCTGACTAGAACCTCTCTAACTTTCAAAGTCATCAAAAACAATGAAAGTCTGAGAAAGTATACCAGTCAAGAAGAGACGGGAAACATCATGACTAAGTGTAATCCAGCATTATGGATGGGACCCTGAAACAGAAAAAGAATATTGAATAAGAACTAAGAAATCTTAATAAAGTATGAATTTTAGTTAATAACAATATATGACAAAGGAAACTGTGTGGGGTATATGAAAACTGTGTGCTGGCTTCATTTGTTTTATAAATAATTTTTCTAAAATAAAAATTTTATTTAACATTTTGCAGAAAAAGGGAAAATATACAGATTCATATGAAACATTTATTTAACTTACATGACTTCAAATGTACATGTTCAGTAAAGAATGAAGGAGAAGTGTAGCAAAGGGAAGAAATATGATGGCAAAATATTTTGCAGTGTTAATGTATATGTCTCCTGGAGGCTCTTTCCTTCACCCTCACCCTGTCTCCCAGCTTATACAACTTGTCTTCAGTCACTCTTACATAATCAGAAATTTATGCTATACTTGTCCAACTATTGAACTCAATGGCTACTCTGAGTTAGAAAGATTCTGATTCATATTTTTTTCTTCCCCTCTCTGAAACATTGTACAAAGACAGTACACAGCAGAAAAGAAAGTGGGCTGATTACTTTATGAAAAGGAAAATGAAAGGTCAGATGCCTGTTGGAGTGAGACATGCTCACCTTCAGCATGGAGGTTGGATGGAAGCAGAGTCAGTTCTCACTGCCTTCCACAAGGGGCCTCAATCACTACTAGAAGACCTTTAAGACCTTTCTCCTATAAGACACAGTGTGGAGGAATGCCAAGACACTATCCCAGACCCTATCCCACAGTGACAACATACCACCTCAAAATATTCATAAGCGTTCCTCCCCAAATAGAATATAGGGAACATCACTACCCTAAAGGGCCTAACATGATATGAAGAGGCATTATCTTTGAGAATAGCTAAGCACAGTATATTTAAAACCAGATCCTCTATCACAGCCGAAAGGATATACAACACAACAATTACCAAAAAATTATACTTATCATATTGATTTTGACCCCTTAAAAAGATCACTAAACCTACCAGATGATCAAATAAAGCTAAGTTTATTAGGCTTGCTGCAGTAGAGCAGATCACACCTTGACAAAATTTTAGTTTTATCCTACAAGGCAGAGAAATCACAGAGGTCATTTATAGGATTTTAAAGGGTCAGCTGGGTGATTTTAAGGCAAGACTTACAAGGCAAAGAACTGATCAACAGTATTTTAGCTATTCACAGACCTTATGCTGGTAGTCATTCCAACACAAATAAGTTTAAATTTCTTATTCTTTCAGTAGGTAATTATTTATTGGATCATTTGGTGGAACAGTGATTTTCCCCCAGCATTTAAGATTCTGAAGACCATACCTTTGAATGCTGCAAAACAGAAAAATAATAACTCAAGTATAGTAATCAGATTTTGTAGCACACTCATAATACAAGAATTAAGACCACTCAAAACAAGAGAAATGATATCAATACCAACCAAAGAACCCAGAATATGGGATATGGGGTAAAAGACAAATTGCCTACTTTTGTCATTTCTTTATTTGTTTACTGGATTTTTTAGTAACATAAAAAGATGTTGGAGCCGGGCATGGTGGCACATGCCTGTAATCCCAGCAGCTTGGGAGGTAGAGACAGGAGGATTGCAAGTTCGAGACCAGAGGCAGTCTTCGTAGCTTAGCAAGACCCTGTCTCAAAAAGTAAAAAAATGGGCTGAGGGAACACCTGAGTGGTCCAGCACTTGCAGCCTGCAAGCTCAAGGCCCTGGGTTCAACCCCCAGTACCACACACACACAAAAAAAAAAGTGGCTGGAGAAGTCTACAGGTTTCTAATTACAACACTCTTCTCCTAAGACACCATGTATTCTATTCCATATGCCAGTACCCTAAGCATTTGGTACTGTCACCTCTATAATTTCAGGAACTTCTCCCTGAGGTTCTACTGCCTCAATGATATTGTCTAGCATAAGATCATCTCAATTTGGTAGGCTTTTATAAATTGTAGATTAAAGAATTTGGGGGCAAATGAAAACTGTCTAAAATTCTCTTTCAATGGTTAATACTTTTTGTGCAAAGTAAGACCAAGTTTTTCTCATCCATGAGTTAAATATATCTAAATATCTTCTTTTCTTTCCAGGGAATTGATGGGCCTGTGTAATATTATGAACCATTCTAAAGGAATTCACTATACTACCAAGATATTTCAACTGATAATCTATTTTTGGTCACAATTCCCCATGGAGTTGTCAGATAGTATGGCAATGCTTTAGTACCACTCACTCATTCAAGAGTGGTCCTGGGCCAGATGATGAAATCTGTCATGTACTTATCATCAGGTAGAGCCAATGAAAAGTAATTAATTAATCTTAACATTAAATATACTAAGCTTACATTTCTAGTAAGATATGAGAAAATGAGATGGCTTCTGGAGATCAGAATATATACCATCTGTTCTCTAGCTGTTCTCCAAGCTCAATTTCTGTGGCATTTTGGGGCAGTCTAGTTCCTATGAAGAGGCCCAGGAATAGTCTCTCTGGGAAAAGTAATTTCTCTTTTTAGGTATAATGGGATATAGGGTGTGAGATTTATCTTTGTCACCCTGTTAAGTGGAGTTTTTGATTGTTGTTTTTGGTGTTTTACTACTTAAAAAGTTGCTCAGTGGGTTGAGTTATATTATCCAGGAAACTAACTGGACAAGGTATCAAAGGAAAATGTGTAACATGGAAAGAAAAGTCAACACAAATAAAGCCTCTGTTTGATTATGCACTCTCTGGACATCAGTATTTTTGAGTTTGGAGTAAAGGCTTCAGGTTTCAATGGTTATTTTATAATCACTTTTTTTTGAGAGTCAAGTTCATAATTTCTCTATGTCATACAATTTCCAAAAAAAAAATTAGCAAACTCTTGATTGATTTGCTTCCAATCAATTCCTAATATGCATAAACACCAACACAGTCATTAATCCAAGCTCCTATAATCTGTTTTTCTCACAGTTCTTTCTCTCCCAACTTAATGGAAGCTACCCTTCTGAAACAATAGCTTAAAGTGCAGATAATATTCTTAAGGTAACATTTACTTGAAGGATGACTAATTTGTTTAACTAGAAAATCTTAAGGCATTTACTTGATTTCAAAACCTTCTGTGGTGTGTATTTCCTAAGATTTGGTGTCTAGAAGCTGTAGGTTCTTTTAACCATGTAAAGCTCCAAATTTCTGAATTCTCTAATCTCTGTCATTCTGTTTATACACTGCTCAGTTATCCCCTGAATTCATTTCTTTCTTGTAAACAACTTTAAAAGTGCATTAAATAGTATTCACCAGCCAAGTACAGAGGTGCACACCTGTAAGCCCAGCAACTTGGAAGGTGAAGGCAGGAAGATCACAAGTTTAAGGCCAGATGCAGCCTGTACTATTCAGGCAGTGGCACATTTAGGACCTGGGAGTGCCTGAAATGCAGAGAACTGGCACCATAAATACAGAGAGCTTAAGAGACATTGTTTAGGCTACACCATAGCATTTAGGGCATAGGAGCACCTATGTGACAGAGAAGGGACATTGCAGATTTGAAAAAACCTAAAAGAGATGCTCCCAGCAGTGGCATAATTGGGAGATGTGAGTGCAGGGGATGAAGAGAAACAGATGGGACAGTGCTGACCACAGAGGCTGCAGTGGGTGCTAGTCCCTAAAACTGATACTTATTGGGGGGAAGGGAGAGTAGTGGCAGCAACCATTCACACAGGAGTGGGTTGGGAGAACCTCTTTATACACACAGAAGGTGAGATCTAGCACCCAGACCAAGAAATGGTTAGGCTTCAGCAGAATAACTCTCAAAACATGAAAGGTCAAGCTAAATGAGAAGATCCTATAAACCAAAGCCCCTCAACAGATAATTTCAGGTAATGATTCTCAGAGATGCCTGATGGAGAATTCAGAATGCTGCTTATAAATACATTGAAAGACCTGAAAGATATCATCATGAGAGCAATTGATTCACTGGGCAAAAAGGTACCTAACTTGGAAGAAAAATTCTCTAGAAAAATTTAGATCCTGAAGGAGAATCAAACAGAGGTCCTTGAGATGCAAGGCAAAATTAATAAACTCCATATTATGGTAGAATCTTCAGTATCCACTCTAGAAGAAGCTGAAAATGGGATAGCTAAAGCTGAGGGAAAAGTAGAGGAACTGATTTACTCAGATGCCAAGATAGAAAGAAACATGAAGTAATATGAGAACATTTTCAAGAGGTCTTTAATAAAATGCAGAAACAAAACTTATGAATCCAGGGGGTTCACAAAGGAGCTGAATACAACACAAGAGGATTAGGAAATTTATTCAAAGACATATTAGATGAGAACTTCCCAAGCCTGAGGCAAGAGCTGGATACCTACACATGTAAAACATTCAGAGACCCAAACAAAATAGATCAGAACAGATCCTCTCTATGACACATTATAATTGGAATGCTAAATCTAGAGAGCAAAGAAGCTATTCTAAAAGATACAAGAGTGAAACACCAACTCACTTACAAATGCAAACCCATCAGAATAACAGCTGATTTCTCAACAACTTTAAAGGCAAGTAAAATTTGGTGAAACATCATTCAAGTCCTGAAAAAGAATAACTGCCAAACAAGATTATATTACCCAGCAAAGCTATCTTTTAAAATAGATGGTGAGTTCAAGACATTCCATGATATTGACTTGTTTAAATGCTTCATGACCACCAAGCTAGCATTGCAGAGGATCCTCAATGAAACACTCCATATGGGAGAGGTAAGACAACCACAAATACAAGATCAAAGGATTAAATAATAAACATGAGGGGAACTTAAGGAAACAATAGGTTAAATATGAATAAAAATAGAAATAAGGATCAATTTGATGCAGAATAACAAGCACCTCTCAATAATTATTCTCAGTATAAATGGGCTTAACTCAGTTATCAAGAAGAACAGACTGGCCAATTGTGCTAAAAAACATAAACCCTCAATATGCAGCATACAAAAGTCTCACTTTGTCCACAAGGACCATAAAGGGCTAAAAATTAAAGGCTGGAAAATAATATACCAAGCATGTGGGAACCAAGTAAAAAAAAAAAAAAGCAGGAGTGCTGTTACTAATTCAGATAATTTAGACTTCAATTCCAAACTAATCAGGAGAGACAAAGAAGGACACTATATGTTAGTAAAAGGAACAGTCAACCAAGAACACCTAATGATCCTTAATATTTACTCACCAAATACAAGAGCACCCTTCTTCATAAAACATTTTATTGGAGATAAAGGAACAATTCAAGCCAGACACAATAATTATGCAAAATTTCAATGTCCCACTTTTGCCAAGTCAAAGGGAAAAAAAATCAACATAGAAACAAAAGATTTAAATAGCACCACAGACCAACTGGACCTTACAGATATCTACAGAATATTCCATCCATCTGATGTGAAATACACACTCTTCTCAGTACCACATGAAACTTTGTCTAAAATAGACCACAAAAATAGTCTCAATAAATATTTAAAAAATAGGAATCATCCCTTATACCTCATCAAACTACAAAGGAACAAAACTAGAACTCAAAAGCAAGAAACATTTCAGAAATTGTAATAATTCATAGAGACTAAATAATACATTGTGAAATATTCAATGGGTCATTGAAGAAATCAGAGGAAATTTAAAAATTTCTACAATCAAATGAGGATGAAAACACATCCTACAAATATTAATGGGATACAACAAAGGGAGTTCTAAAAAAGAGGCCCATAGCCACCAATGCCTTCATCAGTAAGTTAGGGAAGTCCCAATTAAGTAACTTAGTGATATCTCTTAAGACAACAACAAGTCAATCCCAAAAGGAGCACTTAGACAAAAATTATTAAAATCAAGGCAGAAATATTCCAATTAGAATCCATAAAGACAATTCAAAGAATTAATGAATCTAAGAGCTGGTTCTTTGAAAAAGTTAATGAAATAGACATCCCTATAACCTGTCTCACCAAAAGAAAGAAAGAAAGAAAAATCCCAAAATAAAGAAATTAGAGATGAGAATGAGATCATAACCACTGATACCAATGATATCCAGAAGATTATCAGGGAATACTTTGCAAAATTGTACTCCCTGAAAAATGAAAATACAGAAGAAATGGAAAAGTTCATTAACACATATGAATTACCAAAATTAATCCCAGAGGACATAAGCAATTTAAACAGACCATTACATTCACTGAACTAGAGATAGTAACAAAAAACCTCCCAACAAAGAAAAACCCAGGTCCCAACAGGTTCACTGCAGAAGTCTCTCAAACAATCAAAGAAGAATTAATACCTATTATCTTCAAACTATTTCATAAAATACAAAAGGAAGAGATACTTCCAAACTCATTCCATGAAGCCGGTATCACCCTGATACCAAATAGGGCAAGGACAATTCAAAGAAAGAAGTATAGACAAATTTCCCTGATGAACACTGATGTAAAATCCTCAACAAAATTCTGCCAAACTGAATTCTGCAACACATAAAAAAGATGATACATCATCATCAAGTGGGCTTCTTTCTGCAGAGGCAAAGCTGTGTCAAACATACAAAAATCAATCAATGTAATTCAACATATCAAGAGACTTGCAGACAGAAATCACATGATCATCTTGATTGATGCTGAAAAGGCCCTTTGACACATTATAACATCCTTTCATGGTAAAAGCCCTGGAGAAGACGGGCATGATAGGGAAATACCTCAACATCATAAAGGCCATATGACAAAAGTATGGCCAATATTATATCAAATAAGGAAAACTTGAAACCATTCCCTCTAAGAACAGGAACAAGACAAGGATACCCACTCTCTCTCTCTCTTTTCAATATTATGATCAAAGTCCTATCCAGAGCAACTAGGCAAGAGAAAAAAATGAAAGGGATACAGGTAGGCAAAGAGGGTTAATTATCCTTATTTGTGGATGACATGATTCTTTACTTAAAGGACCCAAAAATATCCTCTAGAAAACACTTAGAGTTAATTAGTTCATTCTGCAAAGTAGCAGGATACAAACTAAACACTCAAAAATCAGTAGCATTCATTTACACCAATAGTAAAAACAAAAAGAAGGAAATTAAGGCAACAATCCTATTCACAGTAGCCCACCAAAAAAATTAAATGTTTAGGAACCAACCTAACCAAAGACCCTGAAGATCTCTACCAGGAAAACTTCAAAACACTAAAGAAAGAAATTTCAGGGGATACTGGAAGATGGAAGGACCTCCCCTTCTCATGGATTGAGGGAACCAATATTGTAAAAACAGCTATATTACCAAAAGCAAAATGTGGATTTAATGCAATCCCCAATAAAATTCCAATGATAGACTTTTCAGAAATAGAAAAAATAATCCTAAAGGTCATATGGAAATACAAAAGACCAAGCCGGGCATGGTAGCACATGCCGTTAATCCCAGCAACTCAAGAGGTGGAAACAAGATATTGCAAGTTCAAGGCCAGAGGCAGCCTGCGTAAGTTAGTGAGACCCTGTCTCAAAATTAAAAATTAAAAATGGGCTGTGGTAGGGCTCAGTGGTTGAGCACTTGCAGAAAGCATGTGCGAGGCCAAGGGTTCAAGTCCCCAGTACCACAAAAAAGAAATAAACAAACACAAAAGATTGCATATTGCCAAAACAATTTTAAACTGCAAAAACAGCACGGGCAGGATCACAATACCTGATTTCAAACTATACTACAGGTCTATAGTGGCAAAGACAGCTTCGTAGTGGCACAAAAAATAGGCTTGAAGACTAATGGGACAGAATTGAAGACCCAGAGATACATCAACAAAACTACAGCGACCTGTTCTTTGATAAAGGGGCTAAAGACATCCAATGGAGAAAAGAGAGCCTCTTCAACAAATGGTGCAGGGAAAATTGGATTTTCATTTGCAGAAAATTAAAAATAGACACATCTCTCAATTTGACTGAGAGTCAATTCAATATAGTTAAGAGACCTCAACATAAAACTGGAAACCTTACAACAGAAGAAAAGATAGGAAACACACTCCAACACATAGGCATAGGAAAGTATTTCCTTAACAAGACTCTAATAGCCCAGAAAATGGCACCAAGAATTTACAAATGGAATTACATGAAATTATAAAACTTCTGTACAGCAAAGGAAACAATCAACAGAGTTAAGAGCCCACAGAATGGGAGAAACTATTCACATCCTACACATCTGACAAAGGACTAATACTTAGAATATACAAAGAACTTAAGAAACCAAATTCCAAGACAACGAACAACCCAATACATAAGTGGGCAAAAGAAATGAACAGATAGTTCTCAAATGAAGTTTGAAGGGTCAAGAAACACATGAAAAAAAAATCCTCCACATCCCTAGCCATCAGGGAAATGCAAATCAAAACAACATTAAGATTCCTTCTCACTCCAGTAAGAACGGTCAAGATCCAGAAAACAAATAATAACAAATGCTGGCAAGGATGTGGAGAAAGAGAACACTTTTACATTGCTGATGGGACTGTAAATTAGTTCAGCCACTTTGGAAATCAATATGGAAATACCTTAGAAAACTAATAGAACTCCCATATGAGCCAACTATACCACTCCTAGGAATATATCCAATGAGAGATAAATCATCATACCACAGAGACATCTGCATTTCCATATTTTATATACATATATAAACAGCAGTGTAAACAGTGTATATATATGTACTTTATATACACATGTAAACAGCAGTGTAAACACTATATATATGAAACACCACAGGGACACCTGCATTTCCATATTTTATATACATATAAATGTATATAAATGCAGATGTCTCTGAGGTGTTTCACATTTATATATTCATATATATATACATATATATACATATATATATACATGTATATACATATATATATATGTATGTATGTATCAATCACCTAGGAATACCACGTACTGCAGGCTAGGGAGGAGGAACTGTCAACCCACTCACAAAACAATCCACCATCGAAAAACCTATGAATAGCAAAGAAGCACTGTCAATAATGCTGAGCATGGTACAGTGTCAGACAGTGCTTCCTTCTGATGTACCTAGGGTCACTATAAGTCAGACCTGACTTGATGTCAATATATACACACACACATACACACACACACACATACATACACACACATATATGTATATATGTATGTGTGTATATGTATGTCTGTGCGCACACACACACACACACACACACACACACACACATATATATGTCATTGTTGTGTATTTATATGATCAACCAGGCTTATCTAAGAAGGGGAAATGAAAGAGTAGGAAGAAGGGGGATGGGTCTAGTGGTAGGGAGCAGAGGTTAAAGAAGAGGGCAAGGGGAGGGAAACAAATGTGGAAGGACAGAGAAGGAGATGATAATCTCAAAATATATGATAAAATAAAATATATACATGGGGGAAAGAAAGGAAATATAACTCATAAATGCATATGATTTTTACTATATATTAATCAAATGGTTCTGTGAAATATGTAAGTTAATAAAAGAGTAACAAAAAGATAATTTTAATCTTCAATTTGAAAAATGTTAATGATAGTAATATTTTCAAGAGTAGAAACATGAGCATTTTCATGTATTTTTGATGGGAAGATAAATAAGCAGGGTTTTTTTTTTGGAAAGAAATATGGCAGTGTCTATCAGAACTCTGAGTTTATACACTAGAAATTCCAGTTTAAAAGCATCTTCAGAAATAGA
>VMDO01005213.1:0-70037 GCA_007922755.1 Pedetes capensis
CCCCCCCCTTTTTTTTTGGTACTGGGAGCTGAACCCAGGGCCTCTCACATGCTTTGCAAGCATTTTACCACAGGGCTACACCCCCAGCCCATTTTTCACTTTTTATCCTGAGTCAGGGGCTTGCCAAGTTATGCAGGCTGCCTCTAACCTTGAACTGTGATCCTCCTGCGTCTGCCTCCTGAGCTGCTGGGATTGCAGAAGTGCGCCACTGCGCCCAGCCTCATTCCAGACATTTCAGTGCATATGTGCACTATACACATAAGCATATACTTTTTGTACAAATAAAATCAAGTCTACTTGCTGTTTTGCAACATATATGTCCTTCCACGTCAGCACACGTCGAGTGCCCTCATTCTTGAAGTGACCCCATTAATGGACATTTGATTCATTTCCAGTTTTCTATTGTTGCAAGCAGTGCTCATATAACGTTTTCTACTTAATCTTTGTGTGCTTTATGAGTTTATCTGCAAGACAACTTTCTAGAAGTGGAATTTCTGTGTCAAAGAATATGTATATTGAAAATGTTCATTGTCGTTCTTGTTAGGTGTCGTCGAGTCGGTGTCTGATTCATGGTGACCCTACATAAAATAGGCGAGATACCATTGTCAGTTGCTTCTCTGCTATTTATAGGGTTTTTAATGGCTGATTGTTTTTTGGGAGTGGGTTGCCGGGCTCCTCTCCCAAGCCTACAGCACCTGGTGTTCCCAGGTGATCCCTTGTCTAAGTACTAACCAGGCCGGACTTTGCTTAGCTTCCGAGATGTTACGGCAGTGTTACGGCTGCAGGCGATTGTTGTTACCTACCATTAAGTCAAGTCTGATTCATAGCGACACTATGTACAACAGAATGAAACACTGTGCCATGCACATGATCTTTTTACGTGTGAGCCCAATGTTGCAATTACTATGTTTCTTCTCGCTCCGAGTCATGCCACATCAGCAAATGGAAGTCCCAGGGGCTTTACTCCATTCTCAGCATGAAGGTTGATTCTACTTTGAGGAGGCAACTCAGTTATTTCTCGAATGCCTTCCAGCCTGGGGGGCTCATTTCTTCTCTGCCACTCCTAGTGTTTTCAATGGCTTTTTTTTTTTTTTTTTTTCAGGAATGGGCTGCTGGGTCCTTCTCCCTAGTCTGTTTTAGTCTGGAAGTTCAGCTGAAACCTGTCCATTATGAGTGGCCCTGCTGGCATCTGAAATACCAGTTGTGCAGCTTTCAGCATCCCAGCAACACACAAGCTCCCACAGCACCACAAGCTGATAGACACCAAATTCCCAAGTTCAAATTTTTGTTCGCTCATATATTCATGAACTGTGTATACAATTGCTCATTTCCCCTTACCAATGCCAGGCCATCTTTTAAATCTATAGCTGACAGGGGAGGGAAGTCTCCAAGTATTTAGTTTGCATTCTTCAAATGTGAGTGAGGTTAAATACCTCTTATGTTTATGGACCCTCTAGAGTTTTTCTTTTTTTTTCTTTCTTTTTTTCTTTTTTTTTTGAGGTACTGGGGGTTGAACCCAGGGCCTCGCGCCTGCATGCTCTGCAAGCGCTGGACCACTGAGCTGTGCCCTCAGCCCATTTTTTTACTTTTTGAGATAGGGTCTTGCTAAGTTCCGCAGACTGCCTCTGGTCTCGAACTTGCAATCCTCCCACCTCCGCCTCCTGAGCTGCTGGGATTATAGGCATGCGCCGCCTCGCCTGGCTAGGACCTTCTAGAGCTTTTCTGATTTCAATTACCGACTGTTGTCTCTTCCTTACTGATTATAAAATTGCTTTATGCAGGAAGGACATCACCAAATTAATCTTTTGCATATCATAATTATTAACTTTTTTCATAGGGGTTCATCCTACCTCAGGCTCAGGCCTAGGCAGAGGTCAAATAGGGCCGACCCGTGGCCTCTGAAGGAGTGGGCTTTGGAGAGGATGGTGGCCTTGGCTCCCTGATTGCTATGGACAGGTGAGGAGCCCTGGGTATCACGGTCCTAGCATGTGACCCGAGGTAACGGGAGAGATGCCAGCCCAGTGCCAGGCCTCAGGGGCCATGGGAGGAGAGGGACGAGGAGGAGCAGGGCACCACGGCCAGCCAGGAAATGCGTACGGCTGCCACCAGCTCTCTAGCGGGTGGCGCACACAGCCCAGTGACCTCAGCACGCGGACATTCCGGGCAGCCCCCATTCCAAATCTGCTGTCCCCTTGTCCCCTGGAATGGCAGACAGTGGCGGCAGCACTGACCTTCCAGCATCCAAACAACATGCATTCATTGGACGATGTTTACGGAGCACTGAAGGGGGGCGGGCACCACGCCAGGCCTGGGACACAGCGCGAGGGTGGAGCCCAGCGATGCCCGCTCTGCAGCTGGGGCTCTGCAGACCGCCTGGCCTGCTGTTCTGGTTGGGACACCCGGGTTCTCCTTGAAGGGAGACTCCTCAGTGGGGAGTCCTGAGGTGGGAGGGCCACACACGCTGAATGGGCGGCGCTCACACCAAGCACGGCTTGGGTGGGTAGGTGGGGGCATCTGTTGCCTTGGTGACGTTTCCTAGCAACCAATGGGGCGTCATCATCTTCATTTTTTTTTTTCAGGACTGGGAAGTTGAACAAGGCCTCACCCTTATACGGTTTGTAAGTGCTGTACCACTGAGCTGCAACCCCAGCCCGTTTTTTTACCTTTTACTTTGAGACAGGGGCTCGCTAAATTACAGACTGCCTCTGGTCTCCAATTTGAGATCCTCCTGCCTCAGCCTCCTGAGTTGCTGGGATTACAGGCGTGCGCCATGGCGCCCAGCTATCATCACCCTCATTTCCAGAGGTGACATTGAGTCTCGGGTGAGTGAGGGGTCACACAGTTCACGAGACTCTGGGCCCAGATACAGACCTGTGACTCCTGGACACCAAGGTCTTAGACACTGAAACTGGTACCGCCGAGCCCCTGGCGTTGGTTTGAATCCATGGCTTGAAACCACTTCCTGGCTTAGTGGCTATGGGCAAGTCACCTCGCCCTGCTGAGCCTGGGTTTTGTCATTCATAAAATAGAACTGCCTGCAGCCATAGCCCTGTGGCATCCGATCCCGTCTGATCTTGGGAGCTAAGCAAGGTCCGGCCTGGTTAGTACTTGGAAGGGAGACTGCCTGGGAACACCAGGTGCTGTAGGCTTGGGAGACGGACCTGCAGCCCACTCCCAAAAATCAATCTGCCATTGAAAACCCTGCGAACAGCAGAGAAGCACTGACAGCTGTGTTTTGCCTGTTGTACGTAGGGTCGCTATGAGTCAGCGGACTCGACGGCACCTAACAACAACAACAAAATAGGACTGAGGTGTCTAATTCAGAAGATCGCTGCTGCACAGGTTGAGGGGACAGCAGAGGTACAAATCTCTGCCCACTGGCTGAGGCAAGAGACTTCGAGAGGCCGGTTCAGGGCCTTCATCTCCCAGACTCCTCCGGACAGCGGGGAGAAAGGACGTGGCGAGGCCACTGAGTCTGCCCCACTTCCCCCAGGCCTAGTCACTTCAGGTCACCAGCCAGAGGTGATAGAGTGTACGCTTTGGCTGGGCGTCGTGAGCAGGGACGGATGGGGAAAAGGAGAGAGGGATGGGGCCAGAGGAGAACAAGACCCAGCACCCCCTCGGCCTTCCTGTCCGCCCTCAGGGCCATGTGACCTCGGGGGTGAGGAAGGGCAGCCTTGCGCGGACAGGCCAGTGTGCGGGCTCCGCTTGCTGTATGAGATCTCACCCCACCCCGCTTCGCGGACTGCTGGTGTTGTCCGCATGTTGCGGATGGGACCTTTGGACAGACTTGCCTCAGGCCTCCAGGCTCGTCAGCGGGTGGGATTTGAGCCTCTGCAGGGAACCCCCAACTCCTCTTGGGGGGCTTCCAGAGGCGAGCGCTTGGGGGGCAGCTTCCCTCCCAAGGAACCAACGGAGCGGGCTTGCTTTCCGTGGCCGGCGGATCTCCGCAAAGCCCTTGAAGTAAGAAGGAGACCCAGTGCCGGCCGCCCAGAGCGGACTCCCTGGGGTTGCCCAGGAGCCCCCCCACCAGAGGGGATTCCTGGCCAGGGCTGGCCTGCAGGGCGGGCAAGGCTCAGCCTGGAGGCGGCCTCGATGGTGGGGACGTCCTGTAATGGGGGGCAATGTCTCAGGGTGGGGTGGGGATGGTGTCTGGGGCCTCTGAACGTCAGCTCCCCTGCATCCTCAGTCACCCTGCTGCTAACCCTGGTTCCGATGTTCACAGAGGGAAGTCAGGCTGCTCCAAGAGGGCCGACCCCAGGCCACCGAGGGCCACGGCAGGACAGAGCAGAGGCCAGAAGGGGCGGGCGGGGCCCTGGCTGCTTCTGCTCCGTGTGCCCTAGAGTTTAATGCAGGTCAGCGCAATGGAAACTCTTTAAGCTCCTAGATGTGCAGGGACTATGCCAGGCACTTGGTAGGAATCAGGTGAGTCACGAACCAGGCATTGCACCTTAAACCCCCAGCTGGGGTTAAACCCAGGTCTTCAGAGAGTGCAGAGCAGCGCTCTACCCACTGAGCTAAGCCCCATCCCATAATGCTATACTTAGTGTGTAGCAAGGGCTGGGATTTAGCTCAGTTGGTAGAGCGCTGGCTGCAGTCTCTGAGGCCCCGAGTTCGATTCCCAGCACCGCAAAAATGGGAGAAGGACCTGGCAATCCATTCCCAAGGCAATCCCGAAACAGCCATTGAAAACCCTGTGAGGGTCGCTATGAGTCGGATACCAACTCGACGGCACCAAACAACAACAGTGTGTAGCAAAGACTGGCATCTCAGTCTACCTGCTGTGCGACCTTGTGCCGATTACACAACGTCTCTGAGCCTCGATTCTTTCATTAGTAAAGGGGAAACAAGCAGGTCAAATGATATAATGTGTGCGAACCAGCTGAGAAAGGAAGTAATGATGTGACTACCCCCATGCCCCCCGCCTCATGAGCACCCCGTTCAGCCACGTACATTGTGGGTGCTCAGCATGCTGACTGAATGTCACTGAGCTACGCACTATAGTACCAGGCCAGCTCAGAGCAGGGGGCGTGTCCCAGAGCAGAGGTCACTCAAGCTGGGCTCTGACCACTGCTTAGGAGTCTCCTGCCCCTGGCATTTGTCCACCCATCCTCCCTCCAGGCTGAGGAAGACCACGCAGGGCCAAGCCCCTGGTCTCTCCTCCCCTCCCGCCCACCCACCCCTCATTCCCAAGCCCCGAGGAGGAGTCTGGGATGTGAAGAGGAAGTGGCCAGGCTGCGGAAGGCAGGCTCATTTCCAGCGCGGGGCTGGGCCCGGGTCCTGTTTACACTGCAAGGCAGACAGGCGGACAGAACTTGGAGGCAAACACGCTGCCGCCACTGAGAACAGAAGGGGCTGGCAGAGCCTGGCCAGCCAGGCATGGGGTGGGGGGTGTGCCAAGGGGAAAGTGGGATCTAAAGAGCATTTCCTCCCGGCCAGGCGGCCCCAGACTTTTGTCTCCAGGCTGTGAGCAGTTCCTCCAGTGATTCAGAATCAGCGGGAACTTATAAATACACCCCACCTCGGCCTCATGCCGCAGCATGGCCGGGACCGGGCTGGGTGGGATGGGGGGCCGGCGGAGGGGAGGCTGAGCAGAGGACCTGCGGAGCCATGGGGGACCTGGGTGACACTGGTGGCAGGATGGGAGCCCCTTTGACTTCCCACCAGAGGGTAGCAGGGCAGCTGCCACCAGAGGACACGGGGGCTGGGACACCAGCCCTGAGCAGAGCACTTGATTGGCCTGGGATTTTATCCACTTCGAAGGAAGATGGTGGGAGAACCTATGTAGAATGTTGCAACAGCTGGGTTTACAAATCTTTTTTTTTTGTGGTACTGGGGGTTGAACCCAGGGCCTCGCGCCTGCATGCTCTGCAAGTGCTGGATCACTGAGCTGCACCCCCAACCCATTTTTCACTTTTTTTTGAGACAGGGTCTTGCTAAGTTATGCAGACTGCCTCTGGTCTTGAACTTGCGATCCTCCTGCCTCTTGAACTTGCGATCCTCCTGCCTCCACCTCCCAAGCCGCTGGGATTACAGGCATGCGCCACTGCACCCGGCAAATCTTTTTATTTTTAGACAGGGTCTCACTTTGTAGCTAGGCTGGCCTCAAACGCACTCCATTTACAGATGAGAGGCATGCGCCCCTGCAACCAGCTACTTTTGTTTTGATATCTTTTCAAATTTATAGAAAACTTGCCATAGCAGGATGGAGAATTTGCACATGTCCCATAGCCACAGCCATCGATGGTTTGAGCCCATCTGCCACTTCATGGTGTGTCTCCTGACACGGCCAGAGTCTGAACTGCAGACTGGTCACTTAGCACACGACAGGGCAAGCATCTGCAGCCCTCTGAGGCCTGTGCGTGCCCTCTTCTGTGACACAGTACAAGGGGCGAGGACAAGGACAGGTCACAAGGGAAAACCTCTGCTGTAATAATCACAATACACGCAGCCCATCATCATGTGCAAAGCGGCTTGCACAAGTTGTATCATTTGACCTGCTTGTTTCCCCTTTTCTAATGAAAGAATTGAGGCTCAGAGACATTAAGTAATCGGCACAAGGTCACACAGCAAGTAGACTGAGATGCTAGTCTTTGCTACACACTAAGTATAGCATTATGGGATGGGGTTTAGCTCAGTGGGTAGAGTGCTGCTCTGCACTCTCTGAGGACCTGAGTTTGACCCCCAGTACCACAAACCGGGAGAAGTGCGTGGCAATCCACTCCTGAAGCAATCCCGAAACAGGTAGTGAAAATCCTGTGAGGGTCGCTATGAGTCAGACAGTATTCGATGGCACCTGATGACAACAAGTATGGCATTCATCACAGGCCTGTCCTCTTCTCCACTTTCTGTGGTATTTCAGTCGAGGGCTAGCCTTCCTGAGGCCTCAGTTTCCCCGTGGTGGTATAAAGCCAGGGCCCACTGGGTGGGACAACAGCCAGCTCTCCAGATCCCTGGAGGCGGATAGGAAAGGGACCTTTCTGTGTCACAGCCAAAGGAAGCTGCTCTGGAAGCCAAGCCAGTGTCCTCTGGGCGCTTCTGGCCACCCTAGGATCCCCACTCAAAACTCTGTCACAGGTGGTGTCTGGAAACCCAAGGAAATCGGACCAGAAGGCTATGGGCCTCGCTGCCTCTGGAGAGCCTGCAGTGACGAGACTTGGCCACCAGATGGCGGGATGCAGCCCGCTGTGCTCTCCTGGACACTGGTGGCTCTCCGTCCCACCTGTGCTTCAGAGACCTGGCCCTCCGGCAAGTCCACAGGGTCATCCCGCCAGCCTCGGGTCCCAGGCAGGGAAACTGAGCCTGGGAGGGGCCGTGGCCTGCCTGGCTGTGTGGCCCATACTTTGTGCTTCTCAGGAGTTACTCTGGTTAAACATGGCCCCAAGCCCGGCGTGGTGCTGCACGCCTGTCATCCCAGCGACTTGGGAGGCGGAGGCAGGAGGATCGCAAGTTCCAGACCAGAGGCATCTGCGTAATTTAGCGAGACCCTGTCTCAAAAAGTAAAAAATGGGCTGGGGGTGCAGCTCAGTGGTCCAGCACTTGCAGAGCATGCAGGCGCGAGGGCCTGGGTTCAACCCCCAGTACCACAAAAACAAAACAAAACAAAAGCAAACCCAAACACACGGCCCCAAGTGGCATTCTTGCCTGTTGTCTGCTGGGGCCAGCGACACAGTTGCTGTGTTTCCTGGGGACTCACGTGTACAAAGCCGTGAGTCCCTCCTGCCTGGTGTTCTGCACCGGGGTCTGGTGTTGGGTCAAACATTCGGTCTCGGTGTCTGGGTCTGAAGCTGTGAAGGTCAGGGCTGAGCAGCTGCCCAAGGCCAGGTGAGGCTCCATGCCTGCAGGTGGCTCCCAGGTCAGGTCAGCAGCCCAGGTGCCGGGCAGGAGGAGGCCCCAGGGCTCCGCTCACCTGCCCTCCCAGTCTTCAGAGGGAGGACCTGGAGGTCCAGACGGCCAGGGGTTTGCACAAGGTCTCGCCCCAGTGGCCCTGGGGACGGCGTACAGACTTCTCTCGCCCCTGCCCAGAGGCCTGGCAAAGAAGGCCCCAGGGGAAGGGCTGGACTGGGCGCACACTGGGGCCCCCTGCTTGCTGCACTGCCATGCCGTGGGAAGGCCGGGTCTCCACCCAAGACACCATCGTCCTCCTGAGGTACAGCTGTCCCCTGTTCCCAGAAAGGTCTCCCGTGGAAAAGCCCCTCGGGGCTCACCTGCAGGGACCTGGGGGAGTATTTCTATCGGCTTAAACACTCCCCAGGGAGCATGCTGGATTTCTGTTCATTCAGAGCATCTATGCTTTTATTTATGAAATAAAAAGGCTTCTGTTCTCTGCTAATTAGGGGCTCATATAAACCCTCTCCCAGCTCAGAATGTGGGGGAAAAGCCCATAAAAATATAAAAATATGGAGCTGCAGATACACTGGGCAGGAGCAGCTTCCAGCCTAGGGAGGAGGAGGGACCTAGGACCCTAAATTAGTAACCATCCAGGATCCCAGAGCGATAACACGCGTGCCCCTGGAAGAAGGGGCTGCTAACTTGAACTCATTCATAGGCAGAGCCAGCTGTGAGCCAGCTGTGAGCCAGCGGCTAGGGTGGGTCTGAGTGGGGTGGGGGAGAACAGGACCCTGAGAGCGGCTGGGGGACGAGATGGTGGGCACAGAGGAGAAGCCCAGGGCCCCAGGGACTGAGGGTGTGGCCCATCCATCAGAAGGAAATGGGGACATTTTGTTGGCTCCAGGAGAGGCCTGGTGGCCGGGCACAGTGAGTCAGTGCCTGTAATGTGGGGGAGAAGGGGGACCGAGTGCCCTGGAGTTTCCCCAAGGTGGGGCTGGCCTGTGGGCTCAGCCTCGCTGCATCTCCCTGCAAAGCCCCTGGAAGGAGGGCCTGGCGGCCTCCTCCCGGCAAACTGCGGCCTGGAGGGAGGAAGGGCCTGGCCTGGGGGCCGGCACACTGCCCAGAAGAGCAATGTCTGCTCAGTTACTTTCTCCTCACATTCCGCCTGGATCTGGAGCAAGGCCTACTGAGACCCTGGGCAAACGACCGGCCCTCTCGGAGCTCAGTTTTCCTCCTCTTACGGGGGGTGACAGTGCCTGCCTCCTTGGCCTGGTGACAGGATTTGAAACTGCAGGGAAGGCCTGGCATATGGTAGGCAGGCGATCAACCGAGGCTACATGACAGATTATGACAGATTAGTATAACATTCCGTGGCCTGGGTTCCTAGCTTTTTTTTTTTTTTTTTTTTTTTTGTGGTACTGGGAGTTGAACTCAGGACCTCGCGCCCGCATGCTCTGCAAGTGCTAGACCACTGAGCTGCACCCCCAGCCCATTTTTTACTTTTTGAGACAGGGTCTCGCTAAGTTATGCAGACAGCCTCTGGTCTCAAACTTGGGATCCTCCTGCCTCCGCCTCCGAGCCACTGGGATGACAGGCGTGCTCCACCACACCTGGCCCTCCTAACTTGTAAAAAGTCCCTGGAAAATCCTTTATGAGGGTCAGCTGCAGAGTGAAGCCCTTATGCGGTGGGCGCAGGTGAGGGCCGCGGTGCACGAGGGGGCCGCCAGGCTTTAGGAGTGCTGAGGAGCTCAGCCAGGGAGCGCGCACTGAGACAGGCCTATGGTGTGCACGGAGGAGACAGGAGGGTGAAGGCCAGGCCAGGGAGGGCCTGCAGTGCCAGGTGGAGAGGTCAGCCCGGCTTGCTATTGAAGAGGCCTGATTGGGGCCGTGGGGTGAGTGGAGGGGGTTCCCCTGGCGGGAGTGTGGATTTGCACGCACCCCGTGTTAGTGTCTGGGTGGAGACCAGGGGTTCGCGCCCCCTGCCCCCACGAGGCCTCTTCCAGCCCAGCCTTCCTCTCTCTCCCTGGCTGTCTGGCGGCCGACTGGAGGGGAATTTGAAGAATTTGGAAAGGCGGAATGCAAAGGCCACTCTCACAGCGCGCCCTGCGGCCTCTGCAAGGGAAAACCCCTCTCTGTGGGGTGTGGTGGCCAGGGAAGAATCAGGGCTGCGCCGGGGCTCTGCAGCCAGGGGCCCCTCTGGGACGATCTGGGAGGCGAACTTGGGCACCTCTGGGGGCCACGTGGAGGGAGGTGGCTCCCGTCCCGGAGGAGGGGACCCAGGTCCTGGAGCTGTCGTCTGGGGTCCCCGCGGCCGAGCCCAGACGCGCGCGCAGCAGCTCGGCCGGGGCCCTGGGAACCGCCCGGCCCGGCGCCTCCTTCCCCCGCGGCCTCGGCGTCTCCCAGTCTCGGCCGCCGAGCGCCGCGTTATCTGGGCTGGCCTGGCCGGGCCTCTTCCCGCCGGGCCGGGCCGCCCTGGCGACAGCCCGCTCCCGCCTTATCGGCCAGCGAGGGGCCTCGAGGGCAGGCGCCGGGGAGGGGGCCTGACCCTCCCCAGAGGCGCCCTGGGCGCTGTCCCCTCCCCAAGATCCCTTCCCTTCCCTGAGATGCTTTTCGTCCCCCCCCCCCACACCCCCTCCTGCTCCCCAAGATGCCCCTCCCAGGGCGCCCCCTCCCTGGCCGGGGCTCCAAGAAAGCTTTCCCCAAGGAACACCAATTCAAAAGATGATTTTTTTTGGGGGGGTATTGGGGGTTGAATCCAGGGCCTCGCGCTTGCGTGCTCTGCAAGTTCTGGATCATTGAGCTGCGCCCCCAGCCCATTTTTTTGACTTTTTGAGACAGGGTCTCACCAAGTGACGCAGACTGCCTCTGGTCTTGAACTTGTGATCCTCCTGCCTCCGCCTCCCGAGCTGCTGGGATGACAGGCGTGCGCCACCCACACCCGGCTGTTTTTTTTTTTTTTTTAAAGATGTGTCCTTTGGTTAAAAGATGACCCCAACTGTGCTTAATCCCATGTAGTCACGTTAAATGATTTCACAAGAGGGGGAAGATTCTGCAGAACACAGTAAAAAAACAAAGGCAGCCAGCCCTCAACCCAGTGCCGGCAGGGCTGGGGAAGCCCCGTGCTTGCTGCCCAGAGCTCTCCGAAACGCCTCTGCTGGGCGGCCCTGGGGACTTCTGCTTCTCCACTGTACGTTTGAATCTATAGGACACCAAGTTCCTCCTAGTGCTGGGGGCAGAGGACATGGGTGCAGCCCTTTGTCATAACAACTTGGCAGGGTAGGTGGAAAGCCATAAAAGTGGTCATACCCTTTGACTAGCGATCCCTCTCTGGGAATGTAGCCCAAGGAATCGTTTAGCAGCGGCAAAAGAAGATTAATCCGGGCTCATCCACGTGTTATTTGTAACAACAACAAGCATATCTTTCTCAGTAAGAAGTTAGAATATGCCAGTTGTGTGGAACTGGGTTTGAACCCACCAGTCACCTACAAAGTGGCTTAACCTCCCTGAGCTCCTGTGTCCCTGTCTGGAAAGTAGACACTTAGGGCTTCTGTAAGAGTTCGGGAAGACGGCCCGTGGAAGGATCTAGTCCAGGGCCTGGGGAAGGGGCGCAGCTTAATATATGTTTATTTGCTCCTGTCTCTTGTTCACAGAAATGAAAGCACAGGATATTTCCAGTCACATTTGTAGTTACAGTTGGCCTTCTGTGTCCATGGCTTCCACATCCCAGGATTTGTCCAACCGGAGTTGGAAAATATTTGAGGAAAGGCAGTCATTGTGGCCCATGCCTATAATTCAAGTGCTCAGGAGGTGGAGGCAGGAGGATCACACGTTCCAGGCCAGCCTGGAGGATATCTCGATTTCCAGGCCAGCATGGGCTCTGTAGTAAGATCCTGTTGCAAAAAAACCAAACCTGAAGCTGGGCGTGATGGCGAATGTTTATCATCCCAGAGATTTGGGAAGCGGAGGCAGGTGGATCGCAGGTTCAAGGCCAGAGGTGGCCCTGTGTAATTTAACAAAACTCAGTCTCAAGAAAATTTTAAAATGGGCTAGGGGTGCGGCGCAGCAGTAGAGCACTTGCAAAGGATGTGCAAGGCCCTGGGTTCAACCCCTAAGCACCATCAAAAAAAAAAAAAAAAATCCCAGCCCCAGGTGTGGTGGCACATGCCTGTAGTCCCATCACTTGGGAGGCTGAGGCAGGAGGATTCATGCAAGTTCGAGGCTAGCCTAGTCTCAATATCTAACTTCAGGATGGCCTGGGCTACATGGTGAGACCCCGTCTCAAAAGAAAACAAAAAACAAGTAAAAAAAAACCACCAACGAATGAAAACCAAACCAACCAAATAAAACAATAAAAACCAAAAAAGGAAAAAGAAAATATTCCAAAAAATCATTTCTGTGCTAAGCACGTACATTCTTTATATTATCTAAACAATGTACAACAATGGTTTACATGGCCTTCCCATCGTGTCAGGTATTCTTAGTAATCTAGAGGTGCTTTAAAGTGTACAGGAAGGCATGCATGGGTTATATGGAAATACCATACCGCGTTACATAAGGGACTTGAGCAACTCTGCATTTTGATATCTGAAGCAAGTCCTGGAACTGGTCTCCCAAGGATACCAAGGGAAGGCTGCACCATAAAAAGTGTACATGGTAGTTAAGAATTTGGGGGGGGGGTTTGTGTCCTTACCCTTTGTGTTGGCTCAGAGTCTAGCTTCACCACTTATTTCCTAGCTTAACACGACATACCTCCTCACTTAATAAAAAGAGGTAAGAGATGAGTGTGGTGGTCCACGTGTTAATCCAGCACTCAGGAGGCTGAGGCAGGAGGATCGCATGTTCCTGGCCAGCCTGGACTGCATAGTGACCCCCTATTGAGATAGGAGGAGGGGGTAGAGAGAGAGAAAGAAAGAAAGAAAGAAAGAGAGAGAGAGAGAGAGAGAGAGAGAGAGAGAGACAAACCCTTTCCACAGCAGAACCGCTGCTGTGAAGGTTAAGTAAACCAGTGGGCCCAACATGTTTAGGTCTGTGCCTCGTGGGTAAGAAACACCCAATAATTAGTATTTTTTTTGTTTGTTTGTTTGTTTTTGATGGTATTTGGGGATTGAACCCAGGGCTTTGCACATACTTTGCAAGTGCTCTACCACTGGGCTGCACCTCCAAGTCTCTTTCTATGTTTTATTTTTTAATTTTGAGTCAGGTCTTGCTAAATCGTGCAGGCCGCCTCTGGCCTCAAATTCGCGATCCCCCTGTCTCCACCTCCCAAGTTGCTGGGGTTACAGATGTGTGTTACTGTGCCCAGCAATCGAGAGCTATAGTTGTTATTAAATAACATTTAAAGCAAGAAACCAAAATCCTAAAATACTCCCAGTTAAATAAGGAAGTGTAGCTTCCAGTGGACTGTGGGGTAGCATTAGAAAAAAAGAGAGAGATCATGGATGGAAGCTAAAATGAAGAAAGATGTCTGCCATAAGTGAGGGAAGCAAGCTGCATCCACCTGGACAGATGACCTACTTTTGAAGAAGTCCGATAGCCAGGAGTAAGATGAACATTCAGGAAAGTGTATATACAACTGTCAGGGCTGGGGTTTAGCTCAGTTGGTAGAGCACCGCAAAAATGGGAGAAGGGCCTGGCAATCCACTCCCAAGGCCATGCCGAAACAGCCATTGAAAACCCTATGAGGGTCGCTATGAGTCGGATACCAACTCGATGGCACCTAACAACAACAACAACATGCACAACCATCTGATCTGGGAGTAGGGAGACTCTCTGCCAGGAAAGCAGAGACTCAGGGCCGTGCAGGCAAAGACGGGCAGAGTAGACCATGGCACATGCGGGCATGTCTACTTGCATGGTACGAGACTCCACAGGCAATGTCAGAGGGGAAGAAATATTTGTTATGTGTATGCAAATGTGTTCACATTCCTCGTGGACAGAATCCCCACAAAGTCATTGGAAAAAGCAAAAAGCAAAACAAAACAAAACAAAAAAACCCACTGGGCAGCACCACCCCCTAGAAGGGGAACAGAAATGCAAACATGAGAGAGGCACTCAGCCTCCCCCACTGTTGGGGAAACGAGAATAAAAATATGAAGAAAATGCCTTCTCCTCCCAAGCACTCACTGTAAACTAGAAACGGGCGGGCTCCTGGCCCTACCAATCCCCCTTTCGGACTTCCGACCCTGAGTTTTCCCCGCACTGTTGCTCATCATGGCCGCCTCACTGTCCGCCTCCAAGCGTGTGGGGGTGAACTCGGTCACACCCCTCCTGGGGAATGAGGTGCCACCTCTAAGCAAGGGCTCCTGGAGGGTACATTCAGTGACTTGCCGCTTGTCTGTGATGTTCTATTAGGTTAAAGATGGCAGCTGTGGAGTGGCATCTAAAGTATGATCCGTTTTGTGTTAAAAATGTGTGTGTGTGTGTGTGTGTGTGTGTGTGTGTGTGTGTAGGACCAGTGTGAGCTTTTCAGCCTTCACTAGAGATAGTGTATCTGGTTGTGTTTGCAGGAACCTAAAGAAAGGTGGATACACATATCGAAAGAAAGCAGCAAGAGATTTTGCCAATTCTCTAATTTTTTGACCTTTTTCCATTTAATTTGGAAGAACTTGGCGTGGGAGAGCTATAAATCCTTCCCTGCTCAGGGAAAGACTCTTGCCAGCCTGTTCTGGATTGTTCCGTGATCTGGCGGTGAGAGGACAGAGGAGCGGCCTCTTGGTCCCCGTCCCTCTGTGACTCTGGCTTGTTGCAGCAGTGTATGTCACTGTGGTAGTTTGGGGCAAAAGTACAATCAAATAAATTTGATTGTACGCAACAAAATAAAAGACGCAACAAAATAAAAGACGCAACAAAAGAAGGGAGAAGCCACGCCCTTGGGCTCAGTTTTTTTGTGAAAAATAACAGTGTGGTTTGTGACTATGTGGAAGGGGAGCTGGGAGAGGACAGGCCAAAGTGCCTGAGGCCGCTTCTTAGCAGGGGGTGTGCTGGAGGGCGTTTGCAGGTTTGCGCTCTATTTACATCTTTCACAGCGAGCATTTTTGCTTTTGTAATGACAAAACAATAGAGTATTTTTCCCCTGTGGTATACAGTGATGTTTGTGTATTGTGACTGCATGGAAGGAATGTGCACCGGAAACAAAGATTGGATTAGGTTGGTGGGAGCTTGCCCCAGTGCGGGGTGTTTCCCTGGAGAGCAAATGCCATGCGTGGAAGGCTGGCCCAGGGAGGTGGGACACCCACCTTGGGAAGCTTCTCCTAGGACAGCCTGCCCAGCCAGCAACAGCCCCGCCTTGGCTGACCACATGGCATAGCATTCTCCTCTCCTCCTCCCCCTCCTCCTCCTCCTCCTCCTCTTCCTCCTCTAGACAGGGTCTCACTGTATCACTCTGTAGCCTAGGCTGGCCTCAAACTCGCTATGTAGACCATGCTGGCCTCAAACTCGCTATGTAGACCATGCTGGCCTCAAACGTTTGTTGATCCTCCTGACTCAGCCTCCTGAGTGCTGGGATTACAGTCCTGTGCCACCACACCTGGCTTTCTCTTTTTCTTCTTTTATTTCATTATTTTCTTCCTTTTTCTCTTCCATCTCTCCTTCTTTCCTCTCCCCTCTTTGCTTTCTCTCCCTCCTTTCTTTCATTCCCACCTTCTCTCCTTCCTCCCTCCTTCCCTCCCTCCCTCCCCTTTGGTCCCTCTTTTTTCCTTCCACCTATACGTTCTTCTTCCTTCCCTCCTTCCATTCCATTCTACTTTCCTCTCTCTCTCTCGCTCTCTCTCTCCCCCTTCCCTCCCTCCCTCCTCTTTCTCTCTCTTTCTCTTTCTTTCTCTCCCTCTTTCCCTCCCTTCCCCCTTTCCTTATTTCTTCCCCTCTCTCCCTCTTCTCACACAGCTGAATTGGGTGGCTTGTCTAAATCAACTTCCGAGTGACAGGAGGGGCCATTTCCCCTGGTCCTTGTCCCTGTCCTCAGGGAGCAGATGAAGGGACTTAGCCCGTCTGTAGCATACCCAGGTGGCCAGGCTGCGTGCGACACTGCGGGGTGGACACACTTCCTCATCCCTCCACAGTGCTCAGACCTGCCTGAGACTCACAGCTCGTGCGTTTCTGAGGAGTCACGGAACGGAGTCTGTCCGATCCTCTTCTCAGGGGTCCTGATGTGCAGGAGGGGCCTCCATGGTGCCAGAGAGGTGCCCCGGGGGAATTATCTAAATGATCTGCCAACAGCACTGTGAGCAGGGGGCTCCATCTCCCGTTTTCCAGATGTGGGCTGGCAGCTGGAGCCAGAGTCTCCCTGCTAAGAAAGGAGCTGGGAGGCGAACCTGGAGATCCCTCTGCAGCCTGGGCTCCTGAAAACTTCTCCTGCCCCTCTCCAAGCCACCCTGCAGAGGCCACTCACGCAGGCCACCAGATGCAATAGGACAAGGTCGCTGTTCTGGGGTAGCCTAAGAATCAAAATAATACCGGCCACCACTTAACAGCACTCGCATGAGGATTCCTGCGAGCACATAATACACATATTAATTTGTTCAATCAACCAACAAGTGTCAGTCTGTAAGGTAGTACCATGATCATTCCTACTCTACAGAGGAGGAAACTGAAGCTCAGAGAGGTTAAACAACCTGTCCAAGGACACACAGCTAGAGTAAGGAAGGGCCAAGTCAGTACTATGTTCAAGAGTCCTGGTGTGCAGCAGAGTTCTTTTGTTTTGTTTTCAGCAGCGAGGGGGGGTCCTCTGGGGACGGGCAGCCACCAGCCAGGTCATTCATCCTCTCCGAGCTGTTCCTGTGGAAGGAAGACAGTGATCATTGCCCCCCTTGCTCCCCTGTCCCTTCCTGTGCCTCTCCTGAGGGCAGAGACAATCCTCAGCCTTGCAGCAGAGCCCTGGGGCCTGAGGGCAGAGGTACAGTTCCCAGGAGGGCGCCCTCTGGCTGCTCAGGGGTAAGGTTAGTTGTTTGCTTGGCTCCAATCAGCCCAGCCTGAGGGCCTTGGGAACCACAGGACTCCTTCCTGCCAAGCTGGACCTCTTCGGGAGCTAGCCCAGGTGGGCATGGGTGACCGAGGGCCCCCTGGGTACAGAGTGTCCTGGGTAAGCGCCTGGATGCTGGCTGCAGCCCTCATAGGTGCGTGATGTTGAGCCACCGCCTCCGCCTCCTGCTTCAGTGGGTTGTTGGGAAAATTGAATAAATTTACCTGGGTAGGGTGCATGGCACCGTGCCTGGCCCAGAGGAATCACTAATAGTCTTGCAATGCTTCTGGCGCCTGTAGGTGGCAGGCACCCGCTAGATGCTGCGTCCTGGGGTGGATAAGGCTGACCTCACCGGCCTCCTGGTATTTCAGTGTGAGGGGGTGACCCCTGCCTCAGCTGGCCTGTGTCTGGTGGCTTTCTTGGGACATGGGCTTCTCAGTGTCCAAACCGGCCAATGCCACAGCAAATGAGATGGTCTGTGGCCCGACGGTCTTGTCACCGGGCACAGATCATGAAGCAGGCATCCCAAGAAGGCTTGGTGGAGGAGTTTGGGGTGTCCCGGGAGCCCTGAGCCCAGAAGGACCGGGCCCTGGCACATGGGGGGCTTCCAGGAGAGGCTCTGAGCCCCAGCGCAGGACCCAGGAGGAAGAGAGAGCAAAGAGGGGGCAGGGGAGAGGATGGGTGGAGGGTGGCAGCTGGGCAGGGCGGAGGCTGAGGAGCCCGGCTCGAGCCCCCGCCATCCTCCCACACGCATGGCCGGGCCACACCGCTCAGAACAGTGCTTGTCCCTCGGGGTGCACGGGGGTGGGGATGTCAACACATAAGGCAGAGAAAGCAAATGGATTTTTTTGGGGGGCTACTTGGGTGCTGAACCCAGGGCCCCGCACACATTGGGTTGCACCCTTTGCAGCAGGGTTTTGCTGTTCCCCAGGCTGCCTCTGGCGTGAACCCAAGATCCTCCTGCCCCCCCATCCTCCTGCCCCCCCCGCCCCCCGAGATCCTCCTGCCCCCTGCGATCCTCCTGACCCCACCTCCCAGGTAGCTGGGATTTACAAGCGCGCGCCACCACCCCGGCTGCAAGTGGAACCTTAAAGCTGATCGAATGTAACACTTGCACCCCAAACTCAAATAACCTCAGGCCACAGCCTTGCTGCCCCATGCCCAGCTTCTTCCAGCCTGGGCCTGAGACAGGGGCTGCAGGACGCCGTCGCAGGGGCTGTCCCTGCCCCAGGGGCACCACGCTGGCCTAGGAAGGGGAAGAGGCCACAGCCACGCTGTCTGCCGCCGGCCAAGCTCCAGCCTCCCCCAGGCCGCCGCAGACAGAGCTAAACAGGCTGGCTTATCAGCTGTCGCCACTGTGTCCCACCCGGCTGAGCTGGGCTCCGGCTGCTGGGAAAGTGGCCCCCTGGCCTCTGCCAGGGACAGTGCGGCCCCGGGTGGGGATGGGCGGGGGTGAGATGTCTGGCCCAGGAGCCGCTCTGCCCCGGACTCTGTGGGGTTCTCAAGAATTAATTTGGGGTGTTATCTTAAAGTGCTACAGCGATCCAGGAACACATTGTACTGAGGGTGGACATGGACCCGGGGTGGCCAGGGGCCTCTGTCACAGGGGTGGGGGCAGACCTGGGGGAGGAAGAAAAGGGGGAGCTGGGGGAGGGGGGCTGCTCTCTCCATGCCACTGTCCTGGCAGGGAACAGAGGTGTATGAGAACTCGGGATCCGCCCCCGCCCCGCCTGCGCAGTGATCCTAAAGCGCCACCTCCCACCTCTGTCCAGGCAGCAGGACAAGACAGTGAGTGTGCGGGGCTCAAGTTATCACTTTGGGTATTTAGACAAGTGGGAAGGGGCCTTGCCCATGGAGGGGAGGCCTGGGCGCCTGGAGGGGCCTTGAGGGGCTGTGGTTAGGTAGCGGTGGCTCAGATCACGGGACACCGGCAATGCTACTAACCACCCTGCGGAGCTGGAAGGGGACGAGTGTGGGTCTGCCTCTCAGGAAGTCAGGGCCCAGGAGGGGAGCTACCTGCCGCCGCCCCCCTCCAGCGGGACGTGGGCACCAGCTCTTGGGTGGCCGACTCTTCCCTCTGCGAGGGCTCAGCCCCTGGGGTGACTAGAGGGAGCCCCACGGAGGAAGCCACAGTCTCGGGGCGTCATAAAGAAAGAAAACTTGTGTGTCCTGGGACAAGAATCAAACTTAGTTCTGTGAATTTTATAACTTTGAAAACTATTTTTTTTTTTTTTTTTTTTTACTGGTTCTGGAAGGGGCTGAACCCAGGGCCTTACACATGCTACGCAAGTGCTTTATTGCTGAGCTGCACCCCCAGGCACTCTTTTATTTTTTATTTTGAGGCAGGGTCTTGCTAAGTTGCACAGGCTGCCTCTGGCCTCAAACTTGCAATCCTTCTCCCTTAGCCTCCTGAGTCACTGGGATTATAGGTGTGCGCCACAGCGCCTAATTTTTTTTGGTAACCACACAGGAATATAGTCAGGTCATTGTCAAAATGTTCACCTGTAGAGAGAAGCCCTGCCCACCACCCCAAATAAAAAGAAAGACCCACTGATATTCCCTTTGCCAAAACAAAGCCAGCCTCAACATTCTATAGGGGCTTTTTTTTTTACAGCCTAAGGACTAAATGGGCAGGGATTTAGCTCAGTTGGTAGAGCACTGCTCTGCAGTGTCTGAGATCCTGAGTTCAATTCCTAGCACCGCAAAAATGGGAGATGGATGTGGCAATCCACTCCCAAGGCAATCCCGAACAGTCAGCTATTGAAAACCCTATGAGGGTCGCTATGAGTCGGATACTGACTCCACAGCACCTAACAACAACGACGACAGCAAGGACTAAATCTCTAACTCTCTTCCAGAGAAGCTGTCTGTGCGGGAATGGAGACGTCACCTCCGGCGCAGTGCCTCCCCGCCTTACCGCTCTCCGTCTGTGCAGTATTTCCCTCCCGGGGCAGCGCCACCCTTCCCAGCCCGGCTCCCCAGTCTCTGAACTGCCTGGCTCAGCCTGGGCCCCTGGCCTCTGCTTAGGAAGTGAGAATTGGGAGAGCAGCCTGTCTGGCTGGGTGCTTATCTGAATGGACTCCTTTGTCTTATTTAGAAGGGGCGTCTTGCCCAAGGACACACGGCACCCTGGTGCCACTGCCGGGGTGAGGCTCAAGCCTTCTGACTCCAGTCCGGTGCTCTTGCCCTCTCACCACAGGTTTTTTCTTTTTTCTTTTTTCTTTTTTTTTTTTTTTTTGCAGTGCTGGGGGTTGAACCCAGGGCCTCGTGCCTGCATGCTCTGCAAGCGCTGGACCACTGAGCTGCGCCCCCAGCCCATTTTTTTTCTTTTTGAGACAGGGTCTCGCTAAGTGACGCAGACTGCCTCTGGTCTCGAACTTGCGATCCTCCCAAGCCGCTGGGATGACAGGCATTTGCCACCGCGCCCGGCTTCCCCACAGTTCTGTGACCCTCCTCTGCTTGCTCTCTGCCGGTCTGGCTCCTCCCCACCCATCAGTCCTCCTGCCTCTTCTTCAGAGCCTTCGTGACGGCCAGCAAGAGGCCTTCTGCCCCCCTCCAGCTCACCAACACTGAGCACTAGCCTCGATGCTAAACCTGCAGAATGGCCCTCTGATCCTCATCTTACAGATTCAGAGCCTGAGGCGTTAAAACACAGAGGAAGTCGCCCAAGGTCACTGAGCGTCGGTGGTGGCAGATGGAGGCCCCTGGCTTCAGAACCCCGGAGCCCTTCTTATTATTGAGATGATGATGGTGATGGTGATGGCGATGATTAAGGTGGGCCCCTCTCTGCATCCCCTCTGCCTGCTGAGGAATTCTTAGCCTTGCGGTCCCTCCAGGCAGCTGGGGCCCAGCAGACAGCACTGGACTTAGAGGTCAACGCGGCAGCTTTGCTTCCAGCTCCACAGCCGCTGTGCAGAATGTGGGGAGCTTGAGCTTCTTTCCACTTCCTCCTCTGCAAAATGGGATCCGCCTGCCTGCCCCGCGCACACGGGTCTCACAGGCCTGGCTGGGAAGCAGGCAGGATGGGTCAAGGTCAGTCAGGTGGAAGTTGGCTCCTGAAAGGGGAGACACCCCCGACTCCCAGCAGCACTTGGCCACAGCCTTGCACAGAAACGGTGCTTACCACAGGGGGCTGTTTCAGAGCAGGGGGGATGAAGGGTCAGCCTAGGAGGCAGAACCGCTAACTCCTCACCCTAGGCACCCTGAGGAGGGAGGCCTCCCTGGCCTCCTTGGCTTCCAGACAACTGCGTGGGTCCCCACTACGCTCCCAGGTTCCCTGTTCTGGGCAGGGCACCTCTGCTTGTAGGCCCACCCCTTCCACTCCCAGGTCTTGGAGGCTGGCCCTGAACCCTGGGTCATGGGGCCTGCCCCCTGGAGGGGATTTTGTGTGGTGTGGGAAAGACAGAGGAGAATGCCTTCTGGCCAGGCACTGTGGCTCACGCTTGTAATCCCAACGACTCAGGAGGCTGAGGCAGGAGGATGGTGAGTTTGAGGCCAGAGGCAGCTTGCATAACTTATCAAGACCTTGTCTCAAAATAAAAAATAAAAAGGGGCCGGGAGTGCAGCCTAGCGGTAGAACACTTGCAAAGTATGCACAAGGCCCTGGATTCAACCTCCAGCTACCAGGGAAGGAAAATGTCTTCTGCCAGTGGGGCAGAAATGACATGGTGGGGATTCCTGGCAGGCCTTGGCAGTCTGGTGCTCACCCTCCTCCTGGATGGGCGCCACCGTGCCTTGAAAATGTGCTTCTAATTAGACAGTGGCTGTGGCTGGCTGGGGCAAGTGTTTTTATAGGGCCTGAGTGGATGGGACTTAACCAATACCCTGCCACCCTGGTTGCAGGCACTGAGGGGTAGGAAGGGAGGGCTGGGTGGGGGCAAGGTCTTCCCCTGAGGAGTGTGGGGCAGATGGAATGTGGGGAGAGTCCCTGGGGAGGGGTGGGGCCTGAGTGGGACAGTCCTGCCTGGGAGCCAGACAGGCGGAGCGCTTCCTGGCTCCTAGCGGTGGGCAGTCACTAGCCCCTGGGACCTGGGAGTTCAGCCTCCCTGACTCGCAGTGCAGAGATATTACGAGGGCTGGGGACAACAGGGGTGCTTAGCCATGGGGCCTTTATGCAGAGGTGCAAAGAAAGAAAGGCTCTGTGCCCTGGGGTTAGAGTCAAAGCACCAATTGCTGTTAGGTTCGTAATTTGGAACAGTTTTCCTTACTGTAAAGCAATATATCATTCGCTGTCATTGTCAGAATTTCAGTATAGAGGGCTGGGGTTGTAGCTCAGTGGTCGAGCGCTTGCCTAGCATGTAAGAGGTCCTGGGTTCAATCTCTGGCACCACAAATAAATAAATTCGGATATAGAGTTTTTTTTTTTTTAAAGAGCCATCAGTAGTCTATTTGCCAATTACTACTTGTGATCATTATTATTATTAAGGTGGGATTTGGAGCTGGGCGTGGTGGCGCACGTCTGTAATCCCAGCGGCTTGGGAGGCGGAGCCAGGAGGATTGCAAGTTCGAGACCAGAGGAAGTCTATGTAATTTAGCGAGACCCTGTCTCAGGAAGTAAGCAAAAAAATTAAAAGGGCTGGGGTGCAGCTCAGTGGTCCAGCACTTGCAAAGCATGCAGGCGTGAGGCCGCGGGATCAACCCCCAGTACCACACACACACACACACACACACACACACACACAAAGGTGGGATTTGGGCTGGGGTTTAGCTCTGTTGGGAGAGCGCTGCGCTGCATGCTCTGAGGCCCCGGGGTTCCACCCCAGCACCACAAAAGTGGGAGGAGGGCATGGCAGCTCAGTCCTGAAAGAATCCTGAAACAATCAGCTGCTGAAAACCCCATGCAGGTCAGGTTGCTGTGAGTCAGACCAAGTCAATGGCGCTAACAGCAACAACAACAACAACAAAGGTAGGATTGAAGGCATCTGAAATGGGCTAACGGCTCCAGCAACCTCAGGGCGCCTCTGATTATGGGCTGGGGTGATTATTGGGCCATTGCACTGGTGTCTGAGCTGCCCACCCTCCAAACAAGGGCGGCCTGGGCGTGGGGGCTCAGACATTGCCGTGACTGCGCAATGAAGAAGCTATTTCTGCCCCCAAGGAGTTCTAGCCTCTGCCTAGAGGAGTGACATCTCGCCCACGTCCCAGGGCTGCAGCTCTCTCAGTGACATGCCACAGGGAAGGGGAGAGCTTTCAGGGTCACCGACCTGGGCTCCAACCTGGCAGAGATCCTAAAGTTGTTAGGCTAGGCTAGTTGTTAGGTGCATGAGTCGGTATCCGACTCATAGCGACCCTCATAGGGTTTTCAATGGCTGACTGTTTCGGGATTGTGTTGGGAGTGGATTGCCAGGTCCTTCTCCCATTTTTTCCAGTGCTGGGAATTGAACTTGGGACCTCAGAGACTGCAGAGCAGCGCTCTACCCACTGAGCTAAATCCCAGCAGAGATCCTAAAAGGCCTCCCAAAACAACTTCACCACTTTGGCAGAAAATGATATGAATAACTTCTTGTCTTCTCTTTTTTGTGGTTCTGGGGGTTGAACCCAGGGCCTCCCACTTGCACGCCATGCAAGTGCCGGACCACTGAGCTGCACCTCCAACCCATTTTTTTTTTACTTTTTGAGACAGGGTCTCGCTAAGTTACACAGACTGCCTTCTTTCAAAGCCAATGCAATGAAGTATAAAGAGGAAACTGCAGGCCCCGCTGCCCAGAGGTGCCCTGGTTATGCCATTGGGAAGCGTCTTCCCTTGGTGGCCCTGTGCGGATGGTGTTGTGCCCTGTGTCTGGAAGCCGCTTGCAGAGGGGCGTCCTGGGACTGCAGGGGGCTTGCAGTGCAACGCAGGCCTGTGCGCCGCCTGCACCTGCGTGTGTCTGGCCGGCAGGGTGTGTGCAGGGCGGCCGGGAGCAGCAGGCAGGCTGACCGTGGGGAAGGGGACAAATGCCTCTCACCGACCCTGGGCCACTCTCCAGAGCACCTTCTCCAAGACACGTTCTCCAGACCAGGCTGCAGGGGTCAGATCCCAGCTCAGCCCCTTGCTAGCCGCCAACCTGGGGCATGTTCGTGATTGCCCCGTGCCTCAGTTTCCTCCTCTGCGAATCAAGAAACCATAACAGAACCTCCCTGGTAGGGTTGCCTGCTGTTTAAATGGCTTCATTCAAATCAAGCACTTAGCATTCCTGGCACCGAGGGAATGATTTGTAAGTGCTGGTTGTCACTCATGTTACTATTGTTCCTCCGTGGCCATGTGGCTCAGGCTGTGGAACCAGCAGGGTCACGGTGGCCTTCCTCTCCCCCCCTGAAGCTCTCCTGCTCTGGATCTTGCTCACTAACTGCACCTATCCTTTAGCCAGGTTTGGGGAACAGTAGCCACATGGGTGACTTGGGAAGGTGGGGTGAGAGTTGGCAAGCCCTGGCCTGTGTAAGCCCTGGCTTCTCAGCTGCCTCTACCCCGGGCCGGGGGCACAGCTGGAGAAACATTTGTTCTTGTGGGGTTTTTTGCCTTGTTTTGTTTGTCTGCTTGCTTTGAGTGTGTGTGTGAGTGTGTGTGTGTCTGTGTGTGTGTGTGAGTGTGTGTGTGTCTGTGTGTGTTTGTCTCTGTGTGTGTGAGTGTGTGTGTCTGTGTGTGTGAGTGTCTGTGTGTGTGTGTGTGTGTGTGTGTGTGTGTGTCTCTGTGTGTATGTGTGCTACTGGGGGGCTGAACCCAGGGCTTCATACTTGCATGCTTTGAAAGTGCTGTATCACTGAGCTGCAGCCCCAGCCCTTTTTTTGTTTTGTTTTGTTTTGTTTTGTTTTGTTTTGTTTTGCAGTACTGGGGTTGAACCCAGGGCCTTGCGCCTGCATGCTCTGCAAGTGCTGGACCACTGAGCTGTGCCCCAACACTTTTTTTTTTTTTTACTTTTTTGAGACAGGGTCTCACTAAATTACACAGACTGCGTCTGGTCTTGAACTTTGTGATCCTCCCGCCTCCAATTCCCAAGCCACTGGGATGACAGGCGTGCGCCACCACGCCTGGCCTTTTTTTTTTTTTTTTTTTTTTTTTTTTTTTTTTTTTTTTTTTTTTTTTTTTACTTTTTTATTTTGAGACAGGGTCTCACTAAGTTACGCAGGTTGCCTCTGGTCTCGAACTTGCGATCCTCCTGCCTCCGCCTCCCGAGTTGCTGGGATGACAGGTGTGCGCCACCACGCCCGACTTTTTTCTTTTTTTAATGGCCTTTTGGTGCCCTCTCAATGGACCTCCCATTATACACAGAGGAACCTGAGACCCCAGGAACTGTGGCCACTCACCCTTAGGTGGCTGTGCTGAGCCTCCACGCGCAAAGCCTGAGCTCATTTGCAGACACGGCAGCGCTCCGCTGGGCCAGTCTGTGGACACTGCGGGCTCTGAGAGCCGGGATGCGGCCAGGGCTTAGCCTGAGTCTTGGAGCCTTGCTCCACGCTGACTGACTGCTTGTTCTAGAAGGACCAGACACACGCCTTTCACCCTCTGGCTGTATGGAGGGGTAACCTGAGGCCCAGAGAGGAGGAGGGGCTGCTGGGGTCCCCTGGTGAGCCAGGAAAGGGGCCAGAGCCCCGGGTTCTGGGAGCTGGGTGGGTGCCATGGTCATTCCCCCCCGGGACGTCCCACCTAACGAATGCCCTTGCTTAACACCGCCAGGAAGGCCACTGAGGTGGGGGGGGGAAGTGCCAAGGACACAGAAGATGGAGGAGGGGACAGGAAGCTGGCTTTCGGGGCCAGGCCTGAGGCATAGGACGGAACAGGATATGGATCACCCCCAAACTGGGTGTCCGGGAGGGTGTTCCTCCTCCCCCTTAGATCCCTCCTTCTGTGGGAGCCATGGACGGAGAAGGCAAGGCTTGTTCTTCTAGCCTACAGGTGGAGAAATTGAGGCAGGGAATTCAGGTCAAGACCGTGATTCGTTTGGGGCACAAAAGTCCATGCTGATGCCTTCTGCTCTCAGCCCCCTGGCTCCCAAAGTTCTGGCCAAGATCCCCAAAGCCACTGAGGATCCCCACACTGGAGGGACCTGGAGCGGGGGCTGACGCTTGACTGTCTCAGACTGACTGGGAGCCTCTGGAGTAAGTCAGGGTTCTCTGGGCCTCAGTTTCCTCATCGGCACTGCGTGTTGATGGGCCTCTCGGGCCTCCCTCATTCCCTGAGGATGGATGTAATGGCAGAGCCGTTTCTTTGACAGTTATGAAGTGAAGGGCGTGTGTGAGGTTCACGAAGAGGGCTCCGAAAAGCTGAGGGCAGGACGGGCAGCTCCGTCATCCAGAGCTGAGCTTGCCGTGGAGATGTCCAGATTCTGCGTGTGTGGTTAATAGCCTAATATCACTGTTAATGCCTTCATATCTCTCTGGATCTGTTTTTGCAGCAAGGTCTTGCTATGCAGCCTGGGTTGGCCTAGAACTTGAGATCCTCCTGTTTCAGCCTTCCACGTACCGGGATTACAGGCGTGCGCCACCAAGCCAGGCTTCCTATTCTCTTACATAACTAGTTGTATTTTTATTTTTCCCTCAGAGACCTTCCTACAAGATTCAGGAAGTACAGAGAAGCGAAGGTGGTGGCGGAGGAGAGAAGGAAGAGGGAGAGGCCATGGCGACAACTCCCGAGGAGACTGCTTGTGAACATGCTGGGGAAGTTCCTTCCAGGCTTTTTCCGTGCCCGTGTATCGAGGTAGCTATCATCTATCATCTATCTATCTATCTATCTATCTATCTATCTATCTATCTACACACATTGAAGATTGGAGAATGTTCCATATATTATTTATGAAGCTTCCTCCTTTTTAAACCTACTGATGTTGTAACAGGGAAAGATGCGGCAGTCCACTCCCGAAGTAATCCCGAAACAATCAGCCAGTGAACACGCTATGAGGGTTGCTATGAGTCAGGCCTGACTCGATGGCACCCAACAACAATAATATTTTAGTCACACCTTCCCTGTCAATAGGTGCTTATCTCCAGCCTTCCTTTTTCACAGTCGTGGGGGTGGCCACGGATGGAGTTAGGTAAGGCAGCCACTACAGCGCCCAGCTGTTTAAGTGACAGAGACAATGGAGGCACCACGAGGCTCCCTCCTCCAGCCTCTGCCCCAGGTGAGGCTGGGAATGGGGAGGGAGCCCCAGGGGCCTTCAGGACCTGCGTTGCACTCTCTGACAATTAAATGGCTTCATTCAAATCAAGCACTTAGCATTCCTGGCACCAAGGGAGGGAATGATCGCAAGTGCTGGTTGCCACTGGTGTTACCGTTGTTCCTCTGTGGCCGTCTGGCTCAGGCTGTGGAACCAGCAGGGTCACGGATGGCCTCCCTCTCCGGCCCTGACTGTGGGAGGGAGGGACAGGGGGTGGCGGGCAGAGGCAGGGAGAAAGGCCGGCTCTCCGTAGAGAATCATGAGAAATAACTTCCTGGTGTCTCAGCCACTCAGTCTGTGGGACTTGGTCATGGCAGCCCGAGCAGACAGACACAGTAGGTCAGAGCTGCCACATGGTCCTCTGAGGATGGCTTTGATCCTCCAGGTACCAGAACCCATTAAGGGCCAAGGACCTGTGTGCCCTGGTGCTTCCACGAGGACACCAGAGTCCTTCAGGGACCCTTGGAGCCTCTCATGAGAAAACTCAAGGCTGACATTGTGGGGTGGGTCATAAGAGCTCTAATGTGGGCCAGCTCGGGACAGCCCCTGTCTCCCATCTCCTGTGCTCAGGGAAGCTATTCTTTTGGGGACGTGTGTGTGTGTGTGTGTGTGTGTGTGTGTGTGTGTGTATACATATATATAATATATACACATATATAAAAATATATAATATATACATATATAAAAAATATATACACATATAAAATATATATACATGCACACACATTTGTTGTCGTTGGGCGTCATCCAGTCGGTATCCGACTCATAGCGACCCTATGTACAACAGGCGAAACACTATTGTCAGTGCTTCTCTGCTATTCATAGAGTTTTCAATGGCGGATTATTTTTGGGGAGGGGGTTGCCAGGTCCTTCTCCCAAGCCTACAGCACCTGGTGTTCCCAGGCGGTCTCCCATCCAAGTACTAACCAGGTCTGACCCTGCTTAGCTTCCGAGATCTCACGGGATTGGCCACCATAGTGGCATGGTTGCAGGCATGTATAAGTGTGTATATATGTATATCTATATATACACACATATACACCCTTTTTTTTTTAGTTTTTCAGGCAGTCTCTTGCTGTGTAGGCCAGACTGGCCTGGATCTCTTGCTGATTCTTCTGCCTCAGCCTCCCGAGGGCTGGGGTTACAGACGTGAGCCACTGCGCCTGGCCGGGGCATACTCTTAGCCACGTCTTCAGGAGGGGGAAAAAGAGGCTCAGAGAGTTGCCTGCGCAGGCAGCCCTCCCTCCCAGGAGATCGGAGAGTGCGCCGCAGGTCCTGAAGGGCTCTGGAGCTCCCTCCCCATTCCCAGCCTCACTTGGGGCAGAGGCTGGAGGAGGGAGCCTCGTGGTGCCTCCATTGTCTCTGTCACTTAAACAGCTGGGCGCTGTAGTGGCTGCCTTACCTAACTCCATCCGTGGCCACCCCCACGGCTGTGAAAAAGGAAGCCTGGAGATAAGCACCTGTTGACAGGGAAGGTGTGACTAAAGTGTTGTTGTTGTTGTTGGGTTGCTCTGCGCCCCAGCCTGGCGGCCTCCTGAGTGGGCCTCCACTGCCCAGGGGCACCTGGGCCCCTCCTTGTGTGGGCTGAGGACCAGCTCCCTGCGCCCTGGAGCCAGAGGGCCCTGGCTGAGAGTGGAAGCTCCGTGGCCCGCTCTCCTCGGGTCTCTCTCTGTTTCTTTGTTCGGCAGCCTGTTATTGTCCTCGGAGCCGGACGCCTCGTTCTTCCTGTTTAAAGTTTAGCCTCTGGACTCTTCCTTTGGAGCTGGCTGTGTGTTTGTTTTGAGTTTGGGGTTCTCCCTTCGCCCCTTTCTCCTGCGCATTGGTCTCCCGGGCTCAGCACCAGCTCTGTCTCAGTGCCCATCACGTCCCTGAGCCAGGAAGGGGTTCCCAGAGCCCTGATGGGGGCATGAGGTGGCAGGACAGCAGAGAGGACCCCACCGCTTTGTCCCGGGCTATACCCCCAGAATCCGACAGCCTATCCTGTACCCCTCCTCACCCCGTGACTCTTTCGGGGCCACCCCAAGCCAAGGGCCCCGGCTCCCTGCAGCACTCTGCCTCGAGCCCAGCCACCCAGGAAGGAGATTCCGCCACACAGCAAGGAAAAACCTTCCCGTGTGAGTCACCCTGGTGGGTCCATGCTTGAGAGTGGACACAGGACCCTCAATACCAGGCACGTGCTGCCACTGGGGAGAGAGCTGAGTGGGGGATCAGGAGACCCGGGCCTCTGTGTTGGGGGTCCACCCTGTGCTGTGTAAGCGTGGGTACACCAAGGCCATTTCTGGGCTTCTGCTTCCTCACACAAGGCACTTGGCCAGACAGCTTCTGAGGACCCTCCAGGTCGACAGGCTGTGACTGGGGGTCCTCCTTTCATTACCTGGGGACACAGCTGCCTGCAGAAGTAGCCCTGTGGCGTCCGATCCTGTCAGATCTCGGAAGCTAAGCAGGGTCGGGCCTGGTTAGTGCTTGGATGGGAGACTGCCTGGGAACACCAGAAGCTGTAGGCTTGGGAGAAGGACCCAGCAACCCCCTCCCAAAAATCAATCCACCATTGAAAACCCTATGAATAGCAAAGAAACACTGACAATAGTGTTTTGCCTGTTGTACATAGGGTTGCTATGAGTTGGATACCGACTTCACGGCCCTTAGCAACAACGACATGGGACACAGGTGGGGTGATTGTGAGGCCATATAGGGGCATTGAACAAGCAAGGGGTGAGGTGTGCATGGTGGTCACAGCCCCCCTCCTCCACGCAGCTTCTCTGGGCTGTTATGCTGGTCTCCGAGGGCCTCCAGCCTTTCTGCCCTGCAGGAATGCTGGGAAGGCCTGACCCTGGGGCGTGACTGTGGGGAGGTCCCACCCTCGCTGGCCTCAGTCTACTCGTCCATCAGAGGGAGACCTTGGCACCTGTCTTCAGGGCTGCGGGGAGGACCAGGCACCGAGGAGGCGCCCCAGGCCTGGCCGTTCTGGTGGTCACCGGCTCCCAGGGCAGAATGTGTGTGTGCGGGCCCGTCCCGGGGGACCCCCTGGCCGGAGGTCTGTTGCTGGAGAAGGGGCTGCCTCGGCCGGACCTGCCTCCCACCCACTCGGCTGAATGCGCTACCCCAGCCTGCTCTGTGCGCCATGAACCGCTGCCTGCTTTCTGCCCCAGGACAAGGGCCAGTGGCCCCCGGGGGCCCAGCTCATTAAGCCCTGGAGGTTGGCTTTTGTTCCTCCGGGGCTCTCTCCTGCCCCTGGCTCATCTCTGAGGTCAGGGTGTGTGGGGGGATCTGGGAGAGGCCAGTGTCTTTGAGGAAGGTCCCCCGGGGACGGTGGTCAGTGTGTGGGCAGCCGCTGGCCTGCCTACAAACCTCAGGCTGGACTCGGCCGGCCGGCTGGAGCCTGAGCTGGCGGCCACCCTCCGGAAGGTGACTCTTAGCAGCCCAGGGAAGTGGCCTTGGGGTCCCGCCTGGTGCATAGAAGAGTGCATAGAAGTGGCAGAGTTGGGGGGTGGAAGCCCCGCCTGCAGAACGCCAGGTCTCCCTGGCCTCATTCATCCCAGAGTCCCCAGGGAAGGGTGAGAGCTGAGCCCCCCCCCCCCTTTCCCTCCTTCCCCTTGCAGCTTTCAGAACCTCTCTCCTGATTACTAAGTTTAGAAAAAGGTCTGAGTCTTCTTCCCTGTCTCTGAGCCCTCAGGGAAGGCCCAGAGCTCAGGGGAAGGGGCTGACAGGCTTCCCACCCCACCCCAGACCCTGCGGCCGCCAGAGGAAGGAAGAGCTGGCCCCCCTGGGCAGCCTCACAAAGACCCCCAGGATGACTGTGGACGCTGATTCCAATCCTGATCCAACGGCAGGTTACTTAACGGACCCCAGCCTCTGTTTCTCCAGCTGTATAATGGGTATAATAACACGGCTGGCCTCATGGGCCTTGTGAAGATGATGTCAGAGAATCGGGGAACATCTGGTCCCTCCAAACTGGGTCCACTTTGTGTCTGTGTTCTGAGTGGCCCCCTCTTCCTCACACAGCAGAACTGTGTTCTAGCAGACTTGGGTAAGGCATGGGATGGGGGAAAGGCTGGAGTTTGGAGCCAGAGAACCGGGCCTCAGGCTGGCTTCGCCATGGACTGGCTGTGGGAATCTGGCCCCCCTCAAAGTCCCCCAGGCACCACCTGTGCCCAGGGCCTGTTGTGGGGAGACTCTGGCAAGACAGTCAGGCTGGGCCTGTCTCCGCTGGTCTGCTCCAGCCCCGCCCCAGCCAGCTGGGCACTGCGGCCACTGGCTCCCCAGGCTGCCAGCCTTCCCGCCCTGCCCAGCCTGCCAGGGTGGCCAAGGGCCGCTGATGGAATCAGAGTGCCCTTCCCTTCTTTGTGTTTTGGCGCTTCCTTCCCCACGCAGCAGGCTGGCTTTCTTCTGGTTTATCAGGCCCTTGGGAAAGCAGGGGCCAGCCAGGCTCCCAGCCCAGCACCCCTGGGAGGCCCCAGCCGGGAGCAGACCTCCCTCGCTCAGTCTCCAGCCGGTGACTTGGCCGTTCCCTCCCTGCACTTGACCCCAGCAGCTCCAGCCTGGTGGTCAGGCCACGGAACTGGAGCCCTCGCTAGCACGGGCAGGTACCAGTGTCCTGGGGCCCCGAGTCTCCCTGACATGAGCTGGAAGCCGGAGGGGTCCTTGGGCTGCCCTGAGGCCCCCCCTCACCTTAGGAGGCCCAGAGACACACGCCTGGGGGTGCCAACCCCTACCCAGGGCCCCTTCCCCAGCTTCCTGGGGCTCCCTCTGGATGAGAGGACAGGCAAGAGATCTGGCCTCTGAAAGGCCCCACTGTCCGTCCCCACCCATCGCTCCCCAGTGAGGCATGTTACCCACCACCTGGTCCTCAGTTTACAGATCTGTGCAGTGGGGGAAACAGTGCTCACCTCACCGGCTGGTCTGAAGGCCAGGGGAGAGAATGTAGATGACCCCCCCAGCAGCACTCTCAATGGGAGTGAGGGGCAGTGCTCCTAGGGGAACAGCTGGCTGGAAGAGCGGCATGGAAAAACTCTTTAGTCATAGACATATATGCAGTGCAGGAACAGGTAGACTGTGTGTGTGTGGCATCAGAATTCGTAGTGAAGCCAGGCACATTGGCGCACATCTGCAATCCCAGCAGCTCAGGAGGCAGAGGCGGGAGGATCGCAAGTTTGAGGCCAGAGGCAGCCTGCGTAACTTAGCGAGACACTGTCTCAAGATGTTGTTGTTAGGTGCCGTCGAGTTGTGTCCGACACATAGCGACCCTCATAGGGTTTTCAATGGCTGACTGTTTTCGGGATTGCCTTGGGAGTGGGTTGCCACGTCCTTATCCCATTTTGCGGTGCTGGGAATCAAACTCGGGACCTCAGAGACTGCAGAGCAGCGCTCTACCAACTGAGCTTAAGGTAGGTGGTAGAAAAGAGCCCTAGGCCCTTTGGTTCTTACTATATTGGTAAAGATAACCAACTAACCAAATAAAGGTGGGCCGTAAATACAAGCACCCAGATGACTCCTTGTGGTCCCTTGGGGCAGAGAAGGCCTTTGACTGGGACACTGGTTATTAGGTGTCCCTGAAGCTCACGTGTTTGGACGGAATAAACCTGTGACTTCACGTTGACTATGGTAAAGGTTCCCGGCCCCTCCCCCTGCAAAAGCAGTGCCCTGGGCCCACCCAGGCCTCAGTGTCCCCTTCCGCAACACGAGGAGCCTGGGCAAGCCAATGTCTTTGGCCTTTTGCAGTGCTCACCCTGTGATTTCAATGATCCACGTGTTCAGCAGACCTCAGGGCCTTGGCTCATGCCCATCTGACCTCAGTGGGAGATGCCCTGCCTTTTCCGTTTGGCCTGCTCCTTGGAGCCTCCACCTTCAGGCTGGCTTCAAAGACACTGTCTCTGGGAGCCAAGGGGGAGCGTTTAGGCCTTCCCTGGGGCTGCTCCCCCAGGCCAGGGTCTGCCCATGCTCTGAGAGATGCATCCGCAGGAGCCCAGGGCCACCCTAAAGCGGGGCTGTTTGGCTGCACAATGAGCCCCAGCCCTAGCACAGTGTTCTGCAAATCTGTGCAGTGATCAGATGAGGGAGTGAAGGACTAGACAACCCGGAGCCTTCCCGACGCCCGCAGCTCAGCTCGCGTCGCGTGTCAATGACCCGCTGTCGGGATCTGGTGCAGCGGGGCTGGAAGGCTGAGAGACGCGCACGTGCCCGTCTATTTGGCTTGGCTGGCCCGCAGCTGAGCACAATGAGCCTCAGTCTGGGGAAGCTCCCGGGGGCTGGGAGGAAGTGGCACAGGGAGGGCCCCGGTCGATCCCGGAGCTCTGGCTTCCCAGGTTACCAGCCATCTGGGCCGGCCTCCTGGCCATCCGACACGTCCCAGGGGCCAGGGCACAGAGCTGGTCAGGCGCGGCCAGGGGACAGAAACAATGCCAAAGAGCAACTGCAACCATCCTGCGCTTGGAACTCAGACAAGGAAACTGAGGCTGCGGGGAAGAAGGGCTCTGCCTCAGAAGCAGGGCTTCCAACCTGAGGGCAGCTGGGCTCAGGTCCAGGCGCAGGTTCCCTATGTCAAAATTTAGAAGGCTTGGGCTTGGTCTGGGTTCGAGTTTAGATCCTACATGTAGATAGTAGGTATCGAAATGAATGTGAATTCCAAAGCCGTTCCAGTTGAGGCATTTAAAAAATGTTTAGGGACCCAAACTTGAACCAAAACTCGTGAAAAACAGAGTTCTGGCTCAGCTAAACTTTTTATTTGTATTCTTAGCTAATTAAAAATTGAGCAGTTTTTTTTTTTTTTTTTTTTTTTTTGCGGTACTGGGGGTTGAACCCAGGGCCTCGCGCTTGCATGCTCTGCAAATGCTGGACACTGAGCTGCACCCCCAGCCCATTTTTTTTTTTTATTTTTTGAGACAGGGTCTCGCTGAGTTACGCAGACTACCCCTGGTCTCGAACTTGCGATCCTCCCGCCTCCGCCTCCCGAAAAATTGAGCAGATTTTATCCACCTAATCTACAGACATGGGCTGGGATTTAGCTCAGTTGGTAGAGCACCGCTCTGCAGCCTCTGAGGTCCTGAGTTCGATTCCCAGCACTGCAAAAATGGGAGAAAGATGTGGCGACGCACTCCTGAAGCAATCCCGAAATAGTCAGCCATTGAAAACCCTATGAGGGTCACTATGATTCGGACACGACTCGACGGCACCTAACAACAACAGCAACAATCTACAGATGGGATTAAAATTTTATACGTAAGCCCTCTAAATCAGGGCTTCGCCCCCATGAAGAATTAGGTTCAGATTCAAGTACAGGTTCAGTGTATTCAAATTGAAAGGGTTCAGGTTTGGGTTGGGTTCAGAAAATTTTTTTTTTAAATACTTGAATCAGAACAGGTTCAGTGCTCAGGTTTGACGTGAAGGCCTGCTGTATACCTAGGACGTACACTCAACCCAAACTGCACTGGAACTGAGCCTGAACCTCTCAGTTTTAACATACTGAGCCCACACCTGACCTGGAACTTGCCTTTTCATGGGTTTGAAGCCCTGCTCAGAATCCACCCTCAGTGTGCAGGAAGAGTGGAAGCTGAGTCGGGCGGAACTCAAACGTTACTCAGCTCCAATTCTGTGAATAGTTTTTCTCTACATTTATTTTGAAAAACAGCATTAGGTCTAGAAGGCCACATAGCAACTGAATATCACAACTGCCTCTTGTCCTGTGGCTGTTGCCTGTCAGATGTTAGGCAAGGTGCCCCTTTTCTAGAATAGTGTTCATTTTATAAGTGAGGGAACTGGCTCAGAGAAGTTAAGCCATCTGCTGAAAGTCACACAGCTGCTTAAGCAGTCTAGCCAGGATTGAACTCAGGTCTGGGCTGATGTTTAGACACCTGACTGCTTGGCAATGCTGATTCTTTGTTGCCAGAGATGGGCTTGTGGATGAATTACATTCTTTGATTTAAAAAGAAAATCTATGTTCTCTCATTTTTCTTCAATGACTATGAAATGCTTGTATCATAAAATAAACTAAATGCAAACAGCGTTGTGAATGAGTTTGGGCATCTGTGTGTCTTTTAGCCATTTTAAACTGACAGGAAGTGTACACAGTACTAAGTGACTCTAGGCATCTCTTCACACCTTCCCCCAAACCATTCTTTTTTTGTCCCCCCCTTTTTTTTTTGGTACTGGGGGTTGAACCCAGGGCCTGGTGCCTGCATGCTCTGTAAGTGCTGGACCACTGAGCTGCACCCCAGCCCATTTTTTTTTTTTTTTTTACTTTTTGAGATAGGGTCTCGCTAAGTTACACAGACTGCCTCTGGTCTCGAACTTGCGATCCTCCTGTCTCCACCTCCCGAGACGCTGGGATTACAGTCGTGCGCCACTGTGCCCAGCAGCTGTCCCATTCTTTAAGCAGCAACCTCCCTTCAAAATTTACTAGAGGTGCCGGGCATGGTGGCGCACGCCTGTCATCCCAGCACTCGGGAGGCAGAGGCAGGAGGATCGCTGCAAGCTGGAGCCCAGCCTGGGCTACACAGAGAGCTCCAGGACAGCCAGGGGCACAGCGAGGTCCTGCTTCAAAAACAACAACAGCAGCAACACCAAAAAGAAAAGAAAACTGATCAGAGAGATCCCTCCATCCCTTGTCCACCTTACCGGGAGGCAGACTCCCCACAGGAAGTTTCCAGCTCAGGACTGAGGCAGCAGGGAAGGCAGAGCCTGGAATCAGGGATCCTGAGGTCCCACCCGCTGCCCAGTGTGGAGCCCTAAGCAGCCACTGCCGCCCTTGGGCCTCAGTTTCTTCATCCGTCACGGGGAGGAGGGACAGGTAGGCTCTGGAGACCGGTCCTGCCTTCCTGTGCTCAGGGCTGCGGGGGAGGCCGGGTCACCTCCGCTTAGCCCGAGTCTCCACTATGGTGGGAATCGCAGAGTGACGGCCAGAGCATCACTCTGGGAACAGAGAGGGCACCAGGGCCTCGCTCTGGGTGAGTCTGGTGTGGAAATGGAAGCGCCCCTGTACCACAGGCACACACCGTGACTGTGCCATTGGCTTTGGGCTCCACATCAGGGGGGCTCATCTCTACGGGGCTCCGGCGAGAAGTCGCTGTTCAGTGTGTGTCTCCTTTCTTGGAGAGCTGCAGTTTATTGGGGAGGACTGGGGAGGCCCCGGCTTGTCCTCCCAGGATGGATGTCACAGGGTGGTGTTTTCCGAGGCCTCCGTAGCACCGCCTCCTGGGCCGGGGCATTGGCATGCCGGATCTGGCTCCCAGAACGATTACCCTGCAGGACTCTCCAGCCAGGGGCCGTTTTCGATGCCTCGGGTTTCTGTGGCTGTGGCTTCCTAGTCTGATCTGTTTGGCCAGGACCCTCCCCCACAGAGGCCCCGCCCACATAGGAAGAGCATAATTCTGGCTTCCCACCTACCACGACCCCATCTGTCTGTCAGCTTGTCATGCCATGAAGGCTTGTGTGTTGCTGTGACACTGAAAGCTATGCCACCAGTATCTCAGATACCAGCAGGGCCACCCATGGTGGGCAGGTTGCAGCTGAGCTTCTAGACTGAGACAGACCAGGGAGAAGGACCATGCAGCCCACTCCTGAAACAATTAGCCATTGAAAGTCTCATGAATAGCAGAGAAGCACTGTCAAATATAGTGCTGGAAAATGAGACCCCCCAGCTTGGAAGACATTCAAAATACGAATGGAGAAGAGTTGCCTTCTTTTTTTTTTTTTGTGGTACTGGGGGTTGAACCCAGAGCCTCCCACCTGCATGCTCTGCAAGTGCTGGACCACTGAGCTGCACCCTCAGCCCATTTTTTTACTTTTTTTGGGACACAGGATCTCACTAAGTTACACAGACTGCCTCTGGTCTCAAACTTGCAATCCTCCTGCCTCCACCTCCCGAGCTGCTGGGATGACAGGTGTGCACCACCACGCCTGGCAGGAGTTGCCTTCTTAAAGTAGAGTCACCTTTCACGATGGGAATAGAGCAAAGCTCCTGAGACCTCCTTTTGCTGATGTAGCGTGACTCAAAGTGAGAAGAAACACAGTGTCTACAACAATGGCTCAAATATAAAAAGATCTTTTGCTTAGCAGAACATCAGGTAGTGTTTTGTTCTGTGGTACCTACAGTTGCTGTGAACCGGCTCCAACTTGACGGCACCAAACACCACCACCACCTCCACCAACACCAAGTTGGAGAAACGCAGGGAGAAGTGGAGGCAGCGGGGAGCCAGGGCTCCCTGGACGAGGAGTCCCCAGGCAGAGGCTTGCCTATGAAACAGGAAATCAGGACTTGGTTCTAGGGAAACCTAGGAACCAGCACCGAGACGGGAGACGAGGACAGAGCCGGGTTTAGGATGGCGGTGGTTTGGGGGAGGGCGAGGGGTTTGTGCCTGGAGGTTAGAAGGGGGCTGCTGCAGATTGTGAGCATGAGAGTGGGGGCGTTCCAGGGAGACCCAAGCTTCTGCCTGAGGGAGGGGCAGGTTGCTTGCAAGGAGGCCAGGGAAAGCCAGGTCGGGTGCCCGAGTGCCCGCCGCTGGAAAAAGGCACTTGATGCTGAAGGTCCTGTGTGTCCCGGAGGTGGCTGACTCTGCGAATGAGGACCAGGCTGTCTTTAGAGAGCAGGAAGAGGGAACCTGAAGCCAGGGTGTCCCCAGGTTAGAGGCAGGGTGGAAGGACAGGACCCTTTGCAGGAACCCGATCAGAGGTGGAAGGGGAACTGGAGTCAAGGGTGCCGGGATGTCATGGATGAGGGCAGTTCAGTGGGAAGCAGCCAGCAGGGCCCAACCACACAGACCACGTGGATTTGGCCACGTGGAGGGCATTGATGAATGTGTCAAGGCAGCTCAGGGGAGGGAGACAGCAGGGGCCAGAGGGACCAGGTGAGGTCAAAGCTCCAGCATCCCCTCTGTGGGTACCTGCCAGAGCCTCTGTCTGGTCTCCCTGTGGGGGTGCTGGGAGGCTGGCGAGGTGACCTAGAGAGTCAAGGACAGCTTCGGCTCCAGGATGCCTTTGGTACAGGTTTTATTGTACAGCTCCTGTTGAAGAGATAAAGCCCTCAAGCCCGCCCTTTGGGATAGCGGAAGTGTCACGGCTCTTGAGTGTTGCAGCCCCGCCTCTGGTGTTGGGTCCAGAGGCTCTTGGTCTTCAGCGGTGGGTTGGGGGCCCTCTGGATGTCCCACTCGAAGACTGGCTTCTCCACAGCTAGTCTCCGATGATCTCCCGTCTTGGTCTGGCATGGGGTGGCCTCTGCAATGGCAGACAGACCTCTCTTGGTCCGGCGAGCTCGCCCTCCGTGGTGATGGGGCGGCAGGTCTGTGTGGTGTGGCACAGCTCAGATGGCGATAGAACAGCCTCTGTGATGGCAGGCAGTGTCCTCTCTTGATCTGGGGATGGTGTGGCCTGTCTGTGATGGAGTGGCAGAGCAGCCTGGCAGCAAGCCACCCCCCAGCAGGAAGCTAGCAGGTAGCAGGTAGCAGGTAGCAGGTAGCAGGTAGCAGGTAGCAGGTAGCAGGTAGCAGGTAGCAGGTAGCAGGTAGCAGGTAGCAGGTAGCAGGTAGCGGCACTCAGCATCACCATCAGCAGCTTCACATGCAGAGTGAGCTTTGTTTATGTAGTCCTTGGGTAACTGCCTTAACTGCCTCAACATGACAATCAGGTGGGGGCATGAAGGGCTGTTGTTGTTGTTGTTAGGTGCCGTTGAGTCGGTATCCGACTCATAGCGACCCTCATAGGGTTTTCAATGGCTGACTGTTTCGGGATTGCCTTGGGAGTGGATTGCCAGGCCCTTCTCCCATTTTTTGCAGTGCTGGGAATTAAACTCGGGGCCTCAGAGACTGCAGTGCAGCGCTCTACCCACTGAGCTAAATCCCAGCCCATGAAGGGCTAGGTACAACCAATTTAGAAGTGACATCCAAATAGAGTGAAATCAGATGTCACTCCTTGGGCAATCAAGGGGAGATCCTTGATTACCAATCAGGGGGCAAGATGAGGGTTGATGTAGCCAATTAGATAACAGGGGGGTCCAAGCGAGCTAAATAAGCCCCTATCCCAGTCAGGCTTCCTCTCTAGCCCCTGGGGCTATCCCATAATATTCCCTGCACTCCCTGCTGCTGACCATTCACCACACAGGGCCAGAGGGCGCTTGTAAACCCACCGAGGCCCCTGGCGGGGTTTCTGACTCTCTCTGCCGCCCTGGCTAAGGCCTGCAGGCAACGACCCTCCCTGCCCAGCTCCGGGCCCTCCTCTGACGGAGGGGCCTGCTTCCAGCTTCCCCACCTGCGGGGTCACATTTAGCTTCTGGCCTCCCCAGGGAGACCCCATGCCCCACACCGTGGCTTCCTGGGGTCCTGGCCAGCTCACGGCTACCAGCAATCCGTGCCTTCTGCAGGAAGCTTCCAGAATGCTCCCCCACCAAGCGGAGCACGTTCTCCTGTTTCACAGCCGTGCCCCATGGGAAACGCTCCTGGCAGCCCCGGGTAAGTGCTTAATTGTGCTCCTTATCTGTCCTTCTCGTTAGAATGTGAAGAGCCGTGCCAGGCGGGGGCCAGGCCGGCTGTGGCCTCCGGAAATGGCAGGCAGACGCAGAGCCTGGCACGGAGCAGGCGCCTGGCGGGTTGGAGAGAGTTAATGAATGAGCGCGCTGCAGGAAGGCCATGGGGATCTCGAGGGGGAGGGAGGTTGGAGGCGGGTAACACTTGGGGACCCGGGGACTCGGCCACTGTGCGGTCCCTTGGCTCCCCGTTCTGCTCAAAGAGGACAATGACACCATTGCTGGGCGCACAGCACCCTGCACCCCTGGGGTGTGAGGGGACCTGCAGGGCTCAGGGCCTGGGGGGTCCCCCATCCTCGGTGCGGGATGTGTCTCTGGACCCCGGGCCGGACCTGCCCGGAGCTCCCCAGCACCCCCTCTCCTACTGCGGCCCCCAGGGCAAGTGGGCGGAGGGGGCCGAGGGGACCCCGATTCAGTCCATGCCAGCAGGGCACCATGGCTCGACCCCTGGGGCCTCCCTTGCCCATCGCCAGATCAAGAGAGGACACTGCTCGCCACCACAGAGCCTGCAAACCTGGAGGCCTGGGGTCTCGGAAAGTTCCAGACCATCACCCCGGTTCCCTGGGTTCATCAGCTCTCATCAGAAGGGGCTCCTTGGGATTTGGCCTTAGGGGTCCATTTAGATGGGGAGGCTAGAGCCCAGAGAGGGAATGGACTCACCCCAGGTCACACAGCAAAATTATGGGCAGACTAAGGGGCCAAAGGGAAAAGGAAGGAGGGTGATTGTGTGGCACTGTCTGCCAGGCGCAGTCCTGGCAACACGAGCTCGTTAGTCCTTTCCGCGGCCTCGTGAGGTCCATTCTCGTTTCCATTTTAGAGTGGAGAAAACCAAGTCACTGGGATCGCAGGCAGGCGCCTCCCAGAGGCGGAGGCGGAGGCGGCCCGGCCCGGAGCTGCGGGGGCCGCCGGATGTCGAGGCGGCCTTATCGGCGGTCTCCGCGCCGACCCCGGCTCCGGGCGGCCCGCGCGCCGGCTCCGCGCTGGCGGCCGCGTCCCCCGGGGCCCCGCGGGGCACAGCTGGGGCGTGGGGTCCCGCCGAGGCTGGCGGCGACTGCAGGGCCTGAGGGCAGGGTTCCCACCCCAGTGGCCGGTCTGGGCCGGCTGGGGGGCCTTCTGGGGAGATCGCCCGGTCCCCATCTCATGGAAAAGATAACTTCAGCCCAAAGACGGCCACCCCGCGCCCCATCGAGTCCCTGCCCAGCCTGGGCCTGGAAAGGCCTCCTTTCCCAGGACCCGGGGTGGGTGGCGGAGGCAGGGCCCGGGGCCACAACTCAGGGAACACCACCTGGGCCCCCTCAGGAGCTGAGTGGGGACAGCTGAGTCCCCAAGAGTAGCAGGGTCCCCTGGCTCACAGCCACACTGGCTCCCTGTTGCCCTGGTGGCTCCCTCTGCTAGGAGGTTCTCCACCTCAGCCTGCAGGCGCCTCCTCCCTCTCTTCTCCCCACTTTGTTGTTCTGGGGGTTGAACCCAGAGCCTCACACATGCTTTTGCAAGTGCTCTACCGCTGAGCTGCACCCACGGTCTGCCTTTAACTTTTTATTTAGAGACAGGGTCTTGCTGAGTTGCACAGGCTGCCTCTGGCCTTGAAGTGGTGATTCTCCTGCCTCCGCCTCCTGAGTCACTGGGATCACAGGCAGGCGCCCCCATTCCGGGCTCCTGCGCCCAGATTTCGTAGTCACTCGACAAACCCTTAGCCAGATGGTTGGCAGTGTGTGAGCTGGAAGGTGCTGGAAGAGGGCAGGGGTGGAGCTGGCCTTGTGGCCTCCTGCGGGAGGAAAAAAGCGGGAAACACCTGGGAGGGGGTGTTGAGTGGGTCCAGGGGCCTGGGAGAGGAACTAGGGGCCAAGCCATAGAAGGATGTAGGGGGGGCTTGGGAGAAGGGTGAAGGGTAAGATGGGGCACCACTGAGAAGTCTCCTCCCAGGCAGGAACGGAGGCACGCATTACAGGACTTCCTCTACTGCAGTGACAAGATGCCAAGTCAGGGTAATAGGTGTCATGCCCATTTTACAGGCAGGCAAACTGAGGCAGGCGCTGGGAACACTGGCATCTGGATGGGGCCCATCCTGTCCCAGCAGCCCCAGCTGCTGCTCCTGCCTCACCTGCAGGGAGCCCTGCCGGGGACCGTGGGTTCCTTTGCTTCAGTCTCCTCCTGCGGTGTCTTTATAGACAGAGACATGGAGGTTCCGAGAGGGGCCAGGCTTGGCGTCCATCCTTCCTGTTCCCGGGCCAAGAGCTGGTTAACGATCTAGGCCACCCGCTCCCCCATCCAGCCCTTTGCCCTCCTACTTAGTGCGTCCAGGGCAGGGCCTGGGAATCTGCCTGGCTGGCCAGCACCTTGGCTGTTCCAGGCCTGCTGTTTGCCCCTGGGCACGTGGGCCCCATAGACTTTTCCTGAAGCCCCTCCCTGAGCCCCTTTTCTCCTGACTTGTTCCCTTCCCCTTCCACTGGCTCCACTTTTGTGCACCCCAGGCCCTTCCTCTTCAGGCTCCCCCTCTCGCAGAAAAATGAAAACACATGGTTCCCTGCAATGGAATCGCTCCTCCCCGCTGGCCCCGAGGCCTCCCAGTGTCTCTGCAACCTGCAGAAGAATATTTCAGACGCCAGCCTCGCCAGGCCTGAGATGACAAAGGCTGGTTTCCCCTTAGACACTTCTCTCTGGGGGGCACTGGCCCTGCTCTCTGAAAACTTGGAGGCCTGGGGTCTTGGAAAGTTCCAGACCAGCACCCTGGTTACCCCATAGGATCCCTCTGTTCATCAGCTCTCATCAGAAGGGCTCATTGGTACTTGGCCTTACGGGTCCATTTAGATGGGGAGGCTAGAGCTCAGAGAGGGAACAGACTCACCCCAGGTCACACAGCAAAATTATGGTCTGACTAAGGGGCCAAGTGGCTGGGATTTAGCTCAGTTGCTGGAGCGCCATGCTGCGGTCTCTGAGATCCCACGTTCGATTCCCAGCACCACCACAAAAACAGGAGAAGGATGTGGCAACCTACTCCCAATGCAATCCCGAAACAATCAGCCACTGAAAACCCTATATGGGTTGCTATGAGTCAGACACGACTCAACGGCACCTAACAACAAGGGGCCAAAGGGAAAAGGAAGGAGGGTGATTGTGTGGCACTGTCTGCCAGGCGCAGTCCTGGACACATTAGCTCGTTAGTCCTCTCCACAGCCCTGTGAGGTCCATTCTCATTTTATTTTATAGCTGAAAAAACCAAGACTCGGAGAGGTAAAGCATCTTGCCCTAGATCACCCAGCAAGTAATGGGCAGAGCCAAGTTTCAGGATGCCGGGTCTGTCTCCCTACAAAGGCCTGGTCTTTCCTTTAGACCCTGCTATCCTCAAGGAAGGGCAGAGGTTAGGGAGTCACTGGGCTCTGAGGATTTCTTCCTGATTATTCTTTTTACATTTCCTCATTAGAAAAGTTTGGCTGAAGTTCTTTAGGGCTGTGCTCTCTCCGAGTTCCTCTCTCCTGCCTTCTCTCCGCCCCAGGCCTCCTGGTCAGTGTTTCCCATCCCAAGACACCTCTAAGTAGAGGGGTAAGGATAGAGAGGTGTCCTTGGTGCCCTTTCTGCCTCACTGGGCCTCAGTTTCCCGTCTGGCAGGGCAAGCGGGCTGGAAGACTTTAACGGTCCCTCCCCACCCCCCCAGGCTCAGACATTCTGGCTCTCACATCCAAGAAACGCCTGCCGTTGGGTGAACTGCAACGCGTGGCGTGGTTATACATGCAATTGTAGGCGCTCTGGAGTGGGGGTGCCCACGTGACCGTGTGTGGGGATAAGTATGTGGCATAATCTCGTGGTGAGGGGGTGTGGGTGCGTGTGGCGTGTGTCTGGACGACTGCATCTGTGGGTCTGTGTGACTGGGGCGGATTGCGTTGATTACATCTGTGTGTGAGGGTGGTGAATGACACTGACCGTGAAGGCACACAGGTGGAGGTGCCTAGGCTGGGCTGCTGTCCTCTGCTCTACTGATCCTGCCCGCTTGCTTAGGGTAGAGGCGGTCGCTGTTGCTGGGGCCCAGGCCAGGCCCACGAGCCTGCTGCTCGACACGTCCCTGCCATTCCCCGTGGACTTCCTGGGAAGGACCAGGGCCCCCGTGCAGTTCCTGTTCCCAGCGGCCCGCTGTCGCCAGGCCCGGGGAGACGAACGTGCCTGGACGCGGTGGGCGGAGGCGGCCACAGGAAGCCTGGCGGGGACAGCTGGGGGCCGGGGAGAGGAGCCGGCCTGGGCGCTGGGGCTGACTCATGGGCTTGTGACTTGATAAGGTAAGATGACTCCGGAGGAAAACAGCCGGAGTCCAGGGAGGCGCCCACATGGCCACAGGAGGGGCTGTCCAGGACTCGGTCGGATGTTAGTTCCCAAGTCTCGTCTCCCTACAGCAAAGAGCCCAGGCGCCATTACTCCAATCGCGCTATGCTTGTTCACATGTCAGGCAGGTAGAAGGATCCCAGCTTCATAGGAGAAGAGACTGAGGCCCAGAGAGGTGACATGGCATGTCAAAGGCCAAACAGGAAGGTGCCAGGGGGCCAGGATGTGTCCTGTTGTTGTCGTTAGGTTCCATCGAGTCGAGTCCGACTCATAGAGACCCTCATAGGGTTTCAATGGCTGACTGTTTCGGGATTGCCTTGGGAGTGGGTTGCCACGTCCTCCTCCCATTTTGCAGTGCTGAGAATCGAACTCGGGACCTCAGAGACTACAAAGTGGCACTCTACCAACAGGGCTAAATCCCAGCCCGCAGGATGTGTCCTAGGCCAGTCTAATTCCAGCATGGTCCAGTTAGGTTTCCTGGACGCGGCCCTACCCCTGACAACCAGGCACAGCTGTGTTTAAGCTTAGAGCCTGTTAGTGGGTCTCCTGTTGTTGCCCACAAAGCCAGAACCCCCATCCCTCTCTCCCAAAAGGCCCCCAGGCAATAGGGCCATTTTGGCATTAGAACTCAGAGTTTAAGAATGTTTGAAACTGGGATTAGGAACAGGTCTCGGCTCCGAAAGGTATCAAGAAACCTGCAAACTCAGTCACTAATCGCAGTCAAAATCCTGTTCCCTTACGGCATCTGCAGGTTCAGTAAGTCGGGAGCCGAGGGCCGGGGTCTCCAGAGTGAGACATCCTGCGGCAGAGAGCCCACGGCAGCCCGCCCAGGCTCCTATGTGCGCATGGGCCAGGCCACGCTGTGGCTGGGTCCCCTTGACCCCGGATTGGTCCCGCCACTGCCCTGAGCCTCGGTTTCTTTATTAGTAAAATGGGACCACGGTGGCCTGCTGAAACTGGGTTGGTGGGAGGGTTGAGTGCAGACAGCCCAGCCCGCAGTGGGCGTGGCTATTGTTCACACCTGCTCAGGCCGCTCCATCCAATTGGAGGAAGTCTTTTTTCGGCTGGAAACTTCTCAGGATGAAAGTATGGAGGAGGAGGCCCTAGAGCCTCTCGTGTTGGGAGGTGGACTGCAGGAATTAGAATGCTCTGTGCCTTCAGATCCACCCCCCCTCATTCCTGCCAAAAATCTGGACTTCTGGCCTCAGGCTTGGATTGGGGTTCATAATTCCTTCCCCCTTCACCAGGGCGCTGAAGGCGAGTCCAGGTCCGATTTTTCTGTTACTTTCCTTTATTCAAGCAACAAACCCTCTCAGCTCTTCTGCAGTGTGGTTGCTATGCAGCCACTTAGAGGGTATAGGGTGGTAAGTTTTGACATGCCTACGCTCAGGAAGCCATCTCCATAATCAAGGAAACGGACGTACCACCACTGCCAAAAGTTTCCTCGTGCCATTTTGGAATCCTTCTCTGCAGACTCACCTCGACCCTTGTCCAGGCAGCCACTGGTCTGCTTTAGGTCACTATTCATTAGTTTGCATTTTCTTTTGTTTTTCCTTCTCGCGGTACTGACTCAGGGGCCTCGCTCATCTTTGCAATTGCTCTACCATTGGGCTGCACCTCTAGCCTCTTTATGTTTTATCTTGAGACAGAGTCTCGCTAAGTTATGCAGGCTGCCTCTGGCCTTGAACTTGTGATCCTCCTCCCTCCACCTCTTCAGTGGCTGGGATTACAGGCTTGCGCCACGGCACCCAGCTATTAGTTTACTTTTTCAAGAATTCTATGTAAGTTTTACGGTATTTACTTTTGTGAATAAGGCTCTCTCAAAATTGTTTGGCTATTTTAGGTCCTTTGCATTCTCAGATAGATTTTAGAGTCAGCTTGTCAATTTCAATAAAAATGCCTCTGGGATTTTGACTGGGATTGTATTGAACCTGTGAACAGAACTGGCATCTAAGCAACACTGAATCTTCTGATACATGTCGATGGTGTGTTGTTGTTAGGTGCCGTCGGGTCTGACTCATAGCTACCCTATGTACAACAGAATGAAACATTCCCTGACACTATGCCATGCCTGACAATATGTCAGTGCTTCGTTGCTATTCATAGAATTTTCAATGGCTGATTCTTTCGGGAGTGGGCTGCCAGGTCCTTCTCCTATTTTTTTGTGGTGCTCTGGATCAAACCCAGGGCCTCAGAGCACAGAGCAGCACTCTTAAAATGGTATCGCTCTCCATTATTTATTCGTGGATTATTTACATATACTTTAATTTCCTTTTAGCAGTTTTGTAGTTTTCACTGTACAGTCTTGCATGTCTTTACTTATATTTATTGAAATTTACTATTTTAATGCTATTGTAAATAGCTTTTGTGTATGTGTGGGTATGGTATTGGGGACCAGCCAGGAAAATGCCCTACTACTGACCTACATCCCTGGCCCTTAAAAATGTTTATTATGAGAGAGGGCTTCACTGGCCCCAGGTTGGCCCCAAAGTTGTCCTCCTCCTGACTTAGACTCTTCAGTGCTGAGATTATAGGTGTGTGCCACCATGCCTGGCCCCTGTTTTTTGTTTTAAATTTAAATTTTTATTTACTGACACTTTCAGGTAACAGGCACCCCCATCACTTGAAATGACCAGAAAGCCAGACCGAATATTAGAAACAATAACTCTAAAATATTGGCTAGCAGACAATGGAGGGCAGTGATCTGTGAATGACAGAAAGCAAATGAGGTGAGCTAATGATCGGCTCAGCTGCCTCCCACCTAGAGAGCGTGTCCAGGCCACAGGAGAGGGACAGTGAACCAAGGCAGAGCCCAGCAGCGCCCTCGAGTTAGGAGATGGAGCTGGGGTCCAAGGAAGCCAAGGTAGTTACAATTCTAAGGGAAAGGAGAGAGCTACCCAGGGCGAGAAAGTCTGAGTCCTCTAGGATTCCTTTGAGTAGTGATCAGCACCAGTGTGTAAGCAAACGTCCCAGGCGTTTCATGGTAACTTGTGATCCTCCTGCCTCCACCTCTTCAGTGGCTGGGATTACAGGCTTGCACCACTGCACCCAGCTATTAGTTTACTTTTTCAAGAATTTTATGTAAGTTTTACGGTATTTACTTTTGTGAATAAGGCTCTCTCACTTAGCACCATTATCTTTAGACAGACTTCTCCATATCATGCATGTGTTCATACTTCAGTGACCCAGTGGCTGCAGCAATGGGTTTAAATATAAAATGATCATGTGCAGGCACAGTGTCGGAGTGTTTCATTCTGTTGTACATAGGGTTGCTATGAGTCAGATCTGACTGACGGCACCTAATAAGAAACAACCTCGCACTCCATTGTGTGAATATCCCAGAATGGTTTTATCCTTTGGTTACAAAGTCTGGTTACAAAGTTTACAAGCCTTTGGAACACAAGAAAAGAACTCCAACCAGTGAGAGTGAACAGGGCCTGGAGCACTGGCAGGACTCAGAAGAGTGCCGTGTCCAACAGCCAGAGTGTAGACCTTCATAGTGCACGAACTTCCAGTAGAGTACCATGAAAGCTCTCATCTCAGGGGAAGGGAGACAACCCGTAACTAAATGCTACTCTTGCCCTGTCTAATAAAGGCTAAAATCAAAACCTGAAGGGACCAAGCTCTTTACCGATGACTTAACTTCATCCTAGAATTAACCCCAATTAACCCCCAAGAATAATTTTAGAAATACAAAAAGGATTTGCCTAACAAGAAAACAAGAGCTGGGATTTGGCTCAGTTGGTAGAGCGCTGCCCTGCGGTTTCTGAGGTCCCGAGTTCAATTCCCAGCACCCCCAAAATGGGAGAAGGACCTGGCAATCCACTACCAAGGCAATCCCGAAACAGCCAGCCATTGAAAACCCTATGAGGGTTGCTATGAGTCGGATACTGACTCGATGGCACCTAACAACAACAAACACATCCACAATGCCTAGCACCTCATCAAAATTACCAAGCAGTCAAAGAAGGAAAATATAGAATAAATGAAGAGAGGGTCATTAATGAATAATGAAGAGACGGGATTAGAACAGCTATTATTATTGGATTCCATATGTTTAAGACGCTAAAGGAAAGACTAAATGTATTAAGTGGGAACTTATAAAAAGATCCAAATCAAATTTCTAGAAACGGAACCCATAATATCTGAGATGAAAAATATACTAGAAAGGATGAAAGGCAGATTTGACATTATAGAAGAAAACAGTGAACTAGAAACATAGTTTAAAAAAAACTAGGAGACATGGCAAGAAATAGGTTAAGAAAAATGAACAGAGCATCAATGAAGTATGGGACAACCAGAGGCCAAATATATGTGCAATTGGAATCCTTGAAAGAAAGGAGAGAAAGGGTGGGACCAATAAGATTTCAAGAAAGGAGGACTGAAATTTGGTGAAAACTAGAAACCCAAAGATCCAAGGGGTTCAATAGATTCCGGCAAAAGAAACATAATACCAAAATATATCACAGTCGAATTCTTTAACAACAGTGATTAACAGAAATTCAGAAACAGCCAGAGGGGAGAGAAAGACATTCCATACAGAGAAAGGAAGTTTAGGATAAGCAGATTTCTCATTCTGAACAAGATAAGATGGCTGGGGCTTAGCTCAGTTGATAGAGTGCTACTCTATGCTCTCTGAGGCCCTGGTGTGATGCCTAGGACCTAAAGAATGGGAGAAGGATCTGGTAGCCCACTCTTGAAGCAATCTTGAAACAATCAGCCATTGAAAATTCTATGAATAGCAGAGAAGCACTAACATGGTGCTGGGCATGGCACGGTGTCCGGGAGTGTTTCATTCTATTGTACCTCAGGCCCCTATGAGTTGGACCTGACTTGATGGCACCTAACAACAACAAACAAGGTAAGATAGAAGACGGCTTAACAACTTCTTCCAAGTATTGAAAGAAAAAAAACCTAGAAATCTCCATCTAGTGAAAATATCCTTCAAAAACAAGGGTGAAGTACACATTTTTCTGACACACAAAAGTAGAAAATATTTGTCACCAACATAGCCACCTTACAAAAATGGTTAAAGGAAGTTTTTCAAGCAGAGAGAATATGATGCTTGATGGAAAACTATATCTCCACAAAGGATAAAGAATCCTGGAAGCGCTGGGGGTGTAGCTCAGTAGTAGAGACCCTGGGTTCAATCCCCAGTACCACACACAGAAAACAACAAACACAAAACCATGGGAATGGTAACTACATGGGTAAGTAGTAAGACTATTTTTCTTGTTAATTAATATCATTAAGATAGAATTCACTGTTAAGCGGGAAATAGTAACAATGTATTGTTGGGTTCATAACAAATTTGAGTGCAAAATGTCTGACAATAACAACACAAAGTCTGGGAGAGGAGAAATGTAAGGATATCATTATAAAACTTGTGTACTCATAGTATCAATTGAAGGTGGACAGTGATAAATAAGAGGAATATTTAAGAAAAAGTAATTTAACAGAGAAAAGGCATTGCTAATAAGCTAGCCAAAGAGATAAAATAGAATCATAAAAACTATCCAATTAGTAACAAAAAAGGCAGAGTAGAGGGAAAAGGAAACAGATGGGAGAAATACTCGTGTATTAAATGTGAACACCCAGAACATTCCAGCAATGTATAAATTGGAAAAAGGAGCAATATCCAGTCATATGCTGCATACCAGAAACCCACTTTCAATATAAATAAAATAAAAGTAAAAGCATAAAGCCAGGCACGGTGGCGCACGCCTGTAATCCCAGCAGCTCAGGAGGCGGAGGCGGGAGGATTGCAAGTTCGAGATCAGAGGAAGTCTGCGTGACTTAGCGAGACCCTGTCTCAAAAAGTTAAGAAAAAGGGCTGGGGGTGCAGCTCAGTGGTCCAGCACTTGTAAAGCATGCAAGCGTGAAGCCCTGGGTTCAACCCCCAGTACCAAAAAAAAAAAAAAAAAAAAAAAAAGTAATAGCATAGAAAATACACATTATATTAACACTAATCAAAAGAAAACTGGGGTGGTTATGTTACCATAACAAAAAGTAGATATCAGAGGAAAACATATTACCAGTGATAAACTCATTTCATAATGATAAAACAATTCATGAAGGTGATGAAGCAATGCTAAATGTTCATGCACTTAATAACCACACTTCAAAATACATGAAGCAAAAAATAATAAAACTGCAGGAAGAAATAAGCAAATCTACAATTTACAGAGATTTTGTTACTCCTTTTTTAACAATTCAACCTACAAATGTAAAGAAAATCAGTGATGATAGAGAAGATTTTAACAGTGGGCCGGGACAGGCCTGATCATTTTCCTTTCTGACAAGTTCCCAGGGCTGCTGCTGTGGGGGGTCTGTGTAATTTGAAACCCGCTGGAAGCTTCCCTAGGAGGAGGGGGTGGAGCAGAGGCCTGCCTCCTCCCCCTAAGCCTCTGAGACACTAGAGGTGGAAAGACCCCCAACTCCTACATTTACACAGGCGGCCCTGAAGGCGATGCCCTCAGCAGGCAGTCCCTCCCAGGCATGATCCTAGCGTCTCCACTCCTGGGGAGGGACGCTCCTCTGGTCCACCTGCCCTAGGCCTTTCGAGGGCACTGCCAGCTTTGGACGGCAGGCACCACCAGGGCAGAAAGATCCGGAAGGCAGAGCTTTCCCAGCTGCTGGGGCTCCGCCCCGGTCTCTGCCACAGGCTCTGCGCGCACCAGCCCACCACCCGTATCCAGGGCTCGGCCCCTGAATCCGGGCTCTGCTTCCTGCTGCCTGGTGACCTTGAAGAGAGTCAGCTCCTCTGTATTTGTTGTCCTCATCTGTAATTTGAGAGAGAAGCATCCGCCTCATAGGGTGGCTATGAAGGTTAAATAAGTGTATCCTTGTGACGTCCTAGGAATGCCACCTAGTAAGTGTGATGAAGTGCATGCTAAGCGCCATTGTTGTTGTTAGGTGCCGTCGAGTCGGTATCCGACTCATAGCAACCCTCATAGGGTTCTCAATGGCTGACTGTTTCGGGATGGCCTTGGGAGTGGATTGCCAGGTCCTTCTCCCATTTTTGGGGTGCTGGGAATCGAACTCAGGACCTCAGAGACTGCAGCACAGAGCTCTACCAACTGAGCTAAATCCCAGCCCAAGCGCCATTAGTAGCCATTATTATCGTTATCTTTGGTTTTCAGGAGCTTTGATTCACTGAGTGCATCTCCTTTATTAAAAACTTTCCAGTGTGTGTGGTGGCCCACGCCTCTAATCCCAGCGCCTGGGAGGCTGAGGCAAGAGGATTATAAACTTGGGACCCGCCTAGGCGATATGGGAAGTTCCAGGCCAGTTTGGTCTACATATTGAGACTCTGTTTCCAAAAACAAATTTTTTTCCTTATTACAATCCATTTCAGACTTTTAAAAAATAAAAAGAACATAAATACTATGTCCTCATCACCCAGTTTAACAAATAATTACAAACACACTCTCTCTGCTTAGTTTAATCCAGGTCCTGATACTCTGGAGCTTTAAAATTACCCTGCCTGTCACGCATCCTCTGCCTGCTCACAGAGTGTAAGCAATGCGGATAAAACGCAAGGCAGATCCTGCTGTAACCGGCTTGAAAATCCCCACCTATACCATAAAACCTAAACAACCCTTTGATGCGAGGCCTGTCATACCCAACCTGCACTGACCCTTCCTGTTTGGTTTCCGTTACCCAAGACCAAAGTTTCCTTTAACATTTCTTAAGTATCTCCTGCTCTTTACGTATGTTGGCCTCTCTGCCTGGGCTCCTCTCTTACTCACTTCAAGAGGAGCATCTCAAGATTCCATAACTAGTGTCCCGCTGGGATTGAATAGAGAAGTGTGTGTGTGTGTGTGTGTGTGTGTGTGTGTGTGTGTGTCCTGCCATAGACTGCAGGCACCTGGCAACAGGTTCATGGTTGACTCATCCTCCCCTGTGCCGCGGTTGTTGTTGTTAGGCGCTGTCGAGTCGTGTCCTACTCATAGCGACCCTCCTAGGGTTTTCAATGGCTGACTGTTTCGGGATTGCCTTGGGAGTGGATTGCCACGTCCTTCTCCCATTTTTGTGGTGCTGGGAATTGAACTTGGGACCTCAGAGACTGCAGTGCAGTGCTCTACCAACTGAGCTAAATCCCAGCCCTGTGCCGTGGTACATAGTTGTAATTGAGCATGCTCGGGGTATAGTGGCAGGGGGTGGTGGGGGTGGTCTTCCAGTGACTCAAATCCCATCCTTTTCATGGGGAATGTGTAGTTTGTCAGTTGTAAACATGCTGGGAAGCATATGGAGCTCACGGATGGGCCCTTGGGCTGGGGTTTGACTCAGTTGGTAGAGCGCTGCTCTGCATGCTCTGAGGCCCTGGGTTTGATCCCTAGTACTGCAAAAATGGGAGAAGGACGTGGCCGCCCCCTCTCGAAACGATCCTGATGCAATCAGCTGTGTAGGCATGATAAGTCGGACCCCACTCAAGGATGCCTAACAACAACGCTGGGCCCTCGCTTCAATGAGTGCCTCATTTTATCTGCAAAACGTGATTTCCTCTTTCAGGCCTTGGTGCGTTCCTCACGATGCGTGGGTCTTCCCGGGGACTGCGGTGGAGGCTTGCGGTGACCGTGGCTCACGTCCAAAAGGCTTGCCGTCTGGGGGAAACCAAGCGGGTGCCACGCAGTGCCGAGGCAGCATGGGTGCCAGGAGCGAAGAGGAAGTCCTCGCAGAGCCCGGCCCCTTGTCGGTCTTCATGGCCTCAGATCCATCTACCAGGATGCCCCTTGCCAAGCGATGAGAGTGTAAATCTCCGTGTAAGGAAAGTGAGCGCGCTCAGACTCGGGAGGGACGCTTGCGAGCGATGTTCTGACGTGTGTGTGTGTGTGTGTGTGTGACTGCATTCACACCCAACGGATTTTATATTGTATCTTATTTTTATTTTTAATTTTTATTTTTATTTCATTTTTGTTTTTGTTTTTATTTATTTTTATTTTTATTTCATTTTATTTTTTGGTACCGGGGGTTTGATCCCAGGGTCTGGCATATGCTTTGCAAGTGCTCTACTACTGAGTTGCACCCCTAGCCAATTTTTTACTTTTTATTTTGAGACAGGGTCTCACTAAGTTATACAGGCCGGTCCTGCCCTCAAATTTGCACTCCTCCTGCCTCAGCTGGGATTACAGACGTGTGCCACCGCATCGGGCTCCAAGTGATTTTCAAAAAATGAACACATGTATTGGACAAGCAGGAGAAGAGCTGGCTCTGGTATTGCGAATACCAGTCCCCAGCCTGCTCACCTTGGTTTGTCTGAGCCTCACCTTAATCCCCTCCCAGTTCTCAGGCTCTAACAGGCAGAGGGAGACCTCTGTGAACTAGAAGGGCTGGGCACGGTTCGTCATTACTTAGTCTTCCCGTGCCCGGTACTCCATGCCTGCTTCCCCCCCACACACACCGCCAGTGGTGGTGGGGGTAGGGTGCCTTGTGCTTTGTTTGTAGCCAGGGCGCTTACTGTCAATGATAGTAAAGCTGTCCACACTAGAACTGACAACACTACCAGCTTTACTTAGCTGTTTTGTCTGTTTCCTCACTTCCCGCACTGGAGAGGAAGCTCTGCAAGGGAAGGGCCGTGGCGGCTTCACTCACCACCACGTCCTGGAACAGGACCAGCACCCAGCAGGCCCTCGGTCCTTGTGGCAGTGACGGGGTTAGGCTGCGTGTTTGAGGCTGTGGACATGCCTGGGAAAGCAGCTGGTGGTCCCAGGCGGAGGCATCGGTGGTGGGTGTGGGGTGTGGGATGGAGGTGGAGGGGGCAGAGACATCCTACGGGCGCAAGGAGGAAGATGTGGCCTGAGAAAATCTGGGACGTGTTGGGTGCGGTGGCGTGCGCCTGTCAGCCCAGCGGCTCGGGAGGCGGATGCGGGCAGATCGCAAGTTCGAGACCAGAGGCAGTCGGCGTAACTTAGCGAGACCCTGTCTCAAAAAGTAAAAAGTGGGCTGGGGGCGCAGCTCAGTGGCCCAGCACTTGCAGAGCATGCAGGCGCGAGGCCCTGGGTTCAACCCCCAGTACTGCAAAAAAAAAAAAAAAAAGGGAAAATCTGGGACATCTGGGGGGCCGTTCTGTATCCCCAAGTTCTAGCTTGGTGCCCATGCCATCCCTTTGTTACTGAGACTCAGGCCTGCTGCTCTGTTGAGGGGAGCCCCGGGGAGCACCACCGGAAGGCCCGGGTCCTGTGCACACATGTGGAGGTTGGGGAGCTGATGGTGGCTGCATTATAAGAACTGAAGGCCCTGGAGGGCTGGCACCTGGGTGAGGAGGCGTTTCGTTTCGCAGGGAGGAGTCGAGTGATGGGGGCGGGGCACCCCCTGGGTGCAGAGGCCTTGCTCTGAGCGCTGGAGGGAAAAGAGCAAGGCCCGAGGCTGGAGAAAAGGCCCGACTGGAAGGCCCCAAGGCCGGGCCAAGGAGTTGAGATAGAACCCTGGGGGCTCCGGGAGTGCTTGCGAGAGGAAGAGCGGCCTCCCTGGGGTCCTTAGCTTGCTAGCTCCGCACAGGGCAGGAGGAAGTGTGCTCTCTGAGCCTTCTTGCGGACCCAGGAGCTGTTTCCCTTGGGTGGTTCATTCCCTCCCCCACTTTGCTAAGCACAAATGGTGCACTGGACTCTGTTCTGCGCTCCAGGGGTGCCTCCGAGAGTCAGTGTGACATTATGATCCCAGGCCAGGCAGAGGGCGCCCCGGGAGAGGTGTGCCAGCTCTAGGGAGGCTGTAGTTACAGCCAGCTGAAGACCAGAGAGGGCTTCCTGGAAGAGGAAGCATGGAGGCTGGCCCCGGAGGTGGCCACAGGTTTGCAAGGCAGAGGCCCTGGATTCAGGAGATCCGTACTAGTGGGTTTAATGTGGACCTGTTGGTTGCCTGTCAAAGGCATCCAGGGTGGAGGCGACGACTTATTTGACAGATAAGGATATCAGGATCTTGGAACTGAGCTCAGGCAGGGGAAGCCCCAGCCCCAGGTCACTGGCCTGGAGGCAGCAGAGACAGCCTGGAATGCAGAGCCGCTGGACTCCCGGCCAACGCCTCATGCTGTGGGTTCACAGGGTCACTGATTCTTTCTAAGTTCCAGCCACTGCTGCTTTCCAGGCTTTTGTGCAGCAGCTGTCAGCTCATTCCAGGTTTTTTTTGTTTTTTTTTTGTGTGTGTGTGTGTGTGTATGTGTATGGCACTGTCTTGTTATGTTGCCCAGGCTAGTCTTAAACTCACAATCCTTCTGCCCCGGTCTCCCGAGTGCTGGCATTACAGGTGTGCACCACCACACTTAGCTTTCCCCAAGATCTTAATCTGTCCCAAGACCCCATAGAGGATCCAGGACACTTAGGCTCCTCACAGTTTGGCCGAGAGCAGACGGCACCCAGGACGAAAAAGGATCTGGTGAGCCGGGCGCAGTGGCACACGCCTATAATCCCAGTGGCTTGGGAGGCAGAGGCAGGAGGATTGCAAGTTCGAGACCAGAGGCAGAGTATGTAATTTAGTGAGACCCTGTCTCAAAAAGTAAAAAGAAAAATGGGCTGGGGGTGCAGCTCAGTGGTCCAGCACTTGCAGAGCATGCAGGCACGAGGCCCTGGGTTCAACCCCCAGTACCACCAAAAAAAAAAAAAAAAAAAAAAAAAGGATGTGTTGGACTTGGAGTCCTAGGACATAGGGCTGATCTCCGTTCTTCCATGGCCTGGCTGTGCAGCCTTGGTCAAAGCTCTTTGCTTCTCTGGGCCCTGCAATTTCCTCTGTCAAGTGCAGGCCAGCGTTCTCCTCTTCCAGGGGGCTGAGAAACCGGAGGCGTGTTGGGCCTGACCTCTCAGCCCGAACCTTAGCCGTCATGATTTATGAGGACCTGGGGCTGCGGCTGCGTTAGGATGATAACAGGGACACTGGTCTGCTGCCCCCCCCCCCCCCCCCCCCCCCCCCCCCCCCCCCCCCCCCCCCCCCCCCCCCCCCCCCCCCCCCCCCCCCCCCCCCCCCCCCCCCCCCCCCCCCCGCACGTAGCTTTCCCTGAGCCCTCGCCAGGCCCAGCAGGAAGGGGTTTACGATCCACTTAATGGAGTGTGGAACGGAAAACACGGGCGGGAGAAACGTCCTTCATATGTAAAGATCTGGCTGGAGATAACAGTGTCTCATGGTTCACAGGTTCCCGAGGCCCTGGGAGCAACTGGCGCTTTGCAGACTGGCGCTTTGCAGACTGGCGCTTTGCAGACGGGGCCTCCGGGCCCTTGGCACAGCTCTGGCCGTGGCTCCCTTCACGTGAGAGGCTCACAAGGGCACGGCGCAGACAGCCAGAGCCCTGTCCTCATCCCCCAGCCCCTACATGAGGTTTTCGGGTCCCATGCCAGGGCAGTCCCAAGATTCCTTCTGCCTGGGAGCTGGGTGGCAGCCCCGAGAGGGCGGCCCTGGGGCCCCGGGCTTATCGCTCCAGCGCCTCCCAGCAGGCGGACTATCTCCACCGTTGTGGAACGCAGGCGATAAAGCAGACAGGCCTGGCGTTTACTGTGGCCCAGGCCTCCCAGGCGGCCCTGTCTCCTCTGGGAACAGAGTGTCTGCTTGCCAGATACCATCACATTCCTGCAGCCTGGCCACCCTGGGCTGGAGGAGGGGGAGGAGGAGGAGGAGCTCTGAGAGCTTCCGCCCTCTGTCCCTGGGAAGGGCACTGAGGAGGCAGCTCTGGGTCCTCCAGGGGATCCTGGGTTCCCAGCCTGATTGTCAAGGACATCACAAAAGGCATTCACAGCCAGCGTGGCACAGCACTGTGCAGGTTACAAGTTGTTGTTGTTGTTGTTAGGTGCCGTCGAGCCGGTATCCGACTCATAGCGACCCTCATAGGGTTTTCAATGGCTGACTGTTTCGGGATTGCCTTGGGAGGGGGTTGCCAGGCCCTTCTCCCATTTTCGCGGTGCTGGGAATTGGAACTCGTGACCTCAGACTGCAGAGCGGCGCTCTACCAACTAAAGCTAAACCCCAGCCCCATAGCTACCAAGTGAACTACTCAAAATTATGTCTGTCATCCAAACGACTTGCTCCTTAGGACTGGGGTGATACAGCTTCACAGGTGGGGGATCCCAGCAAGACCGGGATGGCGTAGGGACCTGAGGGACCCTCAGCTGCCCAGGCCAGTTGGCATTCACGGCCATCACAAGCGCTCACTAGGTGGCAAGGACGGTCAAAAGCCCTTTAGGAACTCATTCACTCCGCACCACAGTCCTTTGAAGGCAGGTGTTGCATTATCTCCATTGGGCAGGTGAGGATATTGAGTCAGACGCAGGGTAAGTAACTTTCCCAAAATCCAATGGGCGGAAAGAAAATGGGACAGCTGGGATATGAAGCCCAGCAGTAAGGAAGGCTCCAGAAGCCCCGGCTCACTGCTGAGCTACCCTACCAGCTTAAAGGAAACCCGTGATATATAATGCCTGCAGCTGTACCAGTTGGAAGTTGGGTAGGTGCCGAGCGTGGCGTGCACCGTGCCAGGCTTGGCCTTTGGAATCTCGCTCGCTGGCAGAGGCTGGCATCTGATCCCGTCAGATCTTGAAGCTAAGCAGGATGGGGGCCTGGTTAGTCCTTGGATGGGAGACCACCTGGGAACACCCGGTGTTGGAGGCTTGGGAGAAGGACCTGGCAACCCACTCCCCCAAAACAATCAGCCATTGAAAACCCTATGAGCAGAAGAGAAGCACCAACAATACTGTTTGGCTTATTGTACATAGGGCCGCTATGAGTCAGATATGGACTTGACGGCCCCCAGCCACAACATCACCCTGTGTACAAAGGCCATGGACATTGGCAGCTATGGGAGGCGGCCCGCATGGGGGAGAGTTGGCTTTGGAATGCGGCCTGTGTTCAGCTCCCAGCACTGACACCAATGAACCCTGCGGTAGAATCTAAAGTTGCTGGACCTCAGTTTCCTGATCTGGCAAATGGAACCAGCACCTGCCTTTGCAGTGGGTGTGAGCGGCATGGTGTGTGAAGGATCCGGAAGACAGCGATTTCACTCCAGAATGACTACTTGTACTGCTGGGTTTAGTGGCACCTGCCTGTAATCCCAACAACTCTGGAGGCCAAGGCAGGAGGATCACAGGTCCGAGGCCAGAGGCAGCCTGAATAACTCAGCAAGACCTTGTCTCAAGATAAAAAATTTAAAAGGGGCTGGGGTGCAGCCCAGAGGTAGAGCACTTGCAAAGTATGGTCGAGGCCCTGGGTTCAACCCCTAAGTACCGAAAAAAAAAAATATATATATCTTGTACCATCTTGACAGAAGACTGCACCAGGTAACCTGTCCAAATGGAAACTTCAGATGGGTGCCTATTAGGAGTAAGGCCCTGTCACTTGCTTACGGGAGCACAGAAGCGGGGTGACCAAAAAGGAGGCAACATGAACGAGCGGTTGAGGCTCTGGCTTTGAGTTGGGCGGACTTGGTTTAATTCAATACCCAGCTCTTAGTCATCGCGTGGCCTTGGGGCGTTACTTCTTGGAGTTTGGAAAATGAGAATACCGTAGAACTTTCTCCATAGGGGGGTGAAAGTGGAGAGGTTGTTTAGAGGTTCCCCCAAACTTACCCAGTAGGTGCTCAAAAAAATCGACTGGTGACATTGTTCGCAGGGTCCCGGGGGTAGGTAGGAGTGGGGAGTGCGATGGCAGAACAATAGCCTCCCAAGGCTGGCTGCGTCCGACTCCCCGTGGATATTTAGGTGGCGTGGTGAAGGGGAGTGAAGGTTGCTCATCAGCTGACTCTGTCCTGGGGAGGTTATCCTGGGTCATCGGGTGGGAGAGAGAGGCAGAAGAGCCGGGATCAGCATGAGACAAGCGAGACAGACTCCACCAGCCATCTGTGGCTTTGAAACCCAGGGAGGGGCCACAAGCCAAGCAATGCAGGCCGCCTCTAGAAGCTGGATCAGGCAAGACGAATTCTCTGTTAGAACCTTCGAGAGGGACACAGCCAATGCCCACGTGTTAACCCACTGACACTCATTTTGCATGTTAGGCTTCCAGGATTGTAAGGGAAAGAGTTTGTGTTGTTTTAACCCACTAAATTTGTGCTTTTTTTTTTTTTTTTTTTTCCCCCCAGTACTGGAGATTTGAACCCTGGGCTAAGCTCCACCACTGAGCTGCACCCTAAGTACTCTTTCTATTTTTATTTTTTATCTTGAGACAGGGTCTTCCTAAGTTACACAGGCCACCTCTGGCCTCCGACCTGCCGCCCTCCTGCCTCCATCTCCCAGGTAGCCAGGATTAGCCCTGTGCCACGGAACCCAGTTACATTTGTGTAGTTTGTTATGGCAGCAAAAGGAAAGCAATATGGATGTGTGTGGGGCCATGGATGCTGGGAGGCTGGTGACAGGCAGAAGTGAGCAGGACAGCCTGGGGCACCAAGCGTGCTCCCCAACACCCTGAGGCTGAGGGCAGAGGCGTCCGGGAGCAGGGGAAAGCCTGGGTGCTGCTTTGCAAAACGGGACATGATTCTTCAGCCTGACTGTGTCCAGGCCATTGGCAAAGACTGGCCAGCTCCCCAGAGCGGTAGAGTCTCTTTTTCCGTCTCCTGATTCTGAGCTGGGCTTTCTGCCTCGCTCTGGCCCAGCGTGGGCAGGTTCTGAGGCTGGGCCTCAAGAGACCTCGCACACTTCCTTCCTTCTGTTTTCACGCCGCTGCCCCAGCGTGGGACCGAGTCTGGTGACAGGAGGGCTCTGAAGTGGCTCCAGTGGCCCCCAGATGCTGGCATGCTGGCCCTGTGTAATCCTCTCCCGTGGAGTGTGGGCTGGTCACGCGGGCCTCTCTGCAAGGGCACAGCTGGCGTGGCTGGCGTTAGGTGCTGCCACAGCCGGGGCCGCCCAGCAGGCTCGCCCTCTCCCCTACCCCACTGGCTGATCCTGGAGGGATGGGGGCCATGTTGGGAGCTGCCCTAGGGGAAGGGCGGCTTTGGGGTTCCGAGGTGGAGGAGAGTGAGCTTCCAGCCAAAGCCAAAGAGGACTGAGACCCACCAAGAGCCTTGCGAGGAGCCCTGCAGCCCCTCCTCGCTCGCTGGGGTCAGACAGGACAGGCCGGGGCCCTGCCGATGTCCCGCGTCCCCCCTCAGAGGGCAGCGGAGGCCGGGGTGAAGCATCGCGCAGATTCCCCGCCTCAGCAACTGGGAAAGTGAGTGAGTGTTGCTGTTAGCTGTGCAGTTTGTGACTCAGAAACAAGCCGATAACTCGTACACCTCCCGGCCAGTCTGCTGGATGAGGGACCTGTGGCCTGGTCGCTTCCTCTCGCCCTGCCAACAGCCAGGCAGTGATCAGACCCGAGAGCGGTCCAAGCCTGGCCGGCACAGCAGAAGAGCCGGCTGACCCCGGGCTTGTCAACAGTTACGTAAGGTGTGGCGTTAAGCTCCCGAGTTTGGGGGTGACTTACTTGGCCCATCCACAGCCGACCTGTGCAGCCAGAGTAGGGGTGGTGTGTGTGGCAAGGTCCGCCACTGGGAAGCTGGATAGGCGCCGAGCGCGGCGTGCACCGGGCCAGGCTTGGCCTTTGGAGTCTCGTTTGCTGGCAGAGGCAGCAGGCATTGGAGCAGGGGAGTAACCGGTTGGCTCCAGCGAGGTGGGGAGGTTTCCAGAGGCGGCAGGGACAGCCTGAGTCAGGGGACCGCTTGGAAGCCTGCCGTCACAAGGCACAGGAGCAGTGGTGGAGGCAGAGGACTGGAGGCTGTTCCTGTGAGCTGGGCCAGGGCTGCGGGCGGGAGGAATCGCCACCCAGGTGGTGATCCTGCGACACTGCGTGTTTGGTGGCGCTGCTGGCAGAGCACAGGATGTCAGGCTCAGGGGATGGGGTGTGCGCTACTGGGGACAGACCGAAGTTTAAGTGCCAAGGAGACCTGGGAAGAGGCCCTGGAGCCCATGATTCAAGAGCACACAGGGACCTTTGTCCCCAGCCCAGCAAAGGGTGAGGTCAGGGACCAGGAGAGGATGCTCAGGAGGGGTGAGCGGGGGAGTGGGACGAAGGACTCCCTGTTGGGGGCCTTAAGGATTGGTCAGGGGTGCTGCAGGAGCGTGGGGCTGCCCGTGGTGGGAGCTGTAGCCTCCTCCTGGGCTTCTGGAGGCAAGGCAGGAGCAGGAAGAGAATCAGAGGCAGGAGGCCCTGGAGAGGCTGCCTGAGGAGCCGGGCCTCGGAAAGGCCGTGCAGAGGACCTCAGGGCAGTGAGCCCTTGACCTCTCTCTTTCTCTGTTCTGTGAGCGCTCTCTGGTGTCCCCTGTTGGCTGAGTCCAACCTGCAGTTAGACAGCCAGGTGGTCTGCTGATGCCTCCCAGGCTCATGGGCCTCACAGGATGCCGAAGGGGAGGACAAGCGGAAGATAGGTAGCCTCCACGCAAATGAGAGTTCTTCAGCCTAGGTCAATTGGTAAGCCCATCCTGGCACATGAGATTTGAGGAGATATCCATCAGGGCATTTCTGGAGAAGGGAAATATTTATTCTTAGAAAGGAGACCATAGGAGAGAGATTCTGATGTGAGGGCTGGAGCTGCAGCAGTCCTTTTGCAACTGCAAGGGAAGCCAGGCTGAGGCAAAATTGACCCACTGAGGACGGAAATGTGAAGAGAAAGAACTAGGCCCCATTGATGGCTTTGTGGAGCTGATTGAGAGTTTGTCCTACTGCCAGATTTATTTTTCCATGAAATAAGAAAGCTTTTATTTGAATTACTTTGAGTTGATTTCCAGTTACTTGCAGCCCAAAGCCTCCTAATGGCCCAGCTGCCATCCACTGTCCCTATGCCTATGTGCACACTCTCAGCTCCCACAACCGTTGGCCACGTCCTCCTCCTGCTTCCTTTGCTGACACCGGGTCCGCATTGACTACATTGGACACCATGCAGAGTTTCAACTCTTTTGTTGGTCTGCAAGGAAAGGAAGAAACGGAAGCAGGACCCGGGGGTATCCTTCTCTCACCTGAAGAGAAGCTGAAGCGAGTGCAGTGCACTTGCAGCCTCCGTGTTCCCAGAGGTCCTTTGGGAGAAGTGGCCCAGCACAGTCTGGATGCACAGTGCTAACGTGGTCTGGGTGCTGGCTGTCAGCATGGCCTGCCCAGCCTCAGCCCCGTGGTAGCTTCCCACCCCAGGCTTTTTGCAGGGACTTGCCAGCGTCCAGCCCTCAGGGAAGCCTCACTACCGCTGGGGGCCTTCACAGATAGCCAGATGGAACCAGATGAAAAACTGTCTACCGCTGGGGGCCTTCACAGATAGCCAGATGGAACCAGATGAAAAGCTGTTGCCCTATGGGCCACATCTGGCCCAATTGTTGTTGTTATGAGGTGCTGTCGAGTCGGTATCTGACTCAGGTTGTTATTGTTGTTAGGTGCCATCGAGTCGTGTCTGTCTCATCTCGACCCTCATAGGGTTTTCAATGGCTGACTGTTTCAGGATTGCCTTGGGAGAGGATTGCCTTGGGAGAGGATTGCCAGGTCCTCCTCCCATTTTTGCGGTGCTGGGAATTGAACTCGGGACCTCAGATACTGCAGCGCAGTGCTCTACCAACTGAGCTAAGTCCCAGCCCCTTCTGGGGCAACAGTCCAATGTTGTTTTGGTGCCTGCGGCTGGGATGGCGACCTCTCCAGGCACGTGTTGCCCACCACAGGGCCCAAGAAGGTGGCTGCTGTAGATCACCTGCCTCCTCGTCTTCAGTGCTTTCCCCTTTTCTCTGGACACCCCCAGACCTCCATGCTCCCTACACCCACTGGCGTCTTCGCCATTGAAGTCTGTGGCGGCAGCTCCTCCAGAGCGGGAGCCAGACGGGCCTGGCTCTGAATCTCCCTGCCGTCCGCTCTGAGACGGACAAGGAGCTCGTCAGCCACAGAGAGCCTTTTCGTTACCCGTGCCGTCTGGGCTCTGATTCTCTGACCTGCCCAAAGTCATTGCACATTTCAAAGGAGATAATGACTGACGTTTCCAAAGCTGCCACCCCAGGGTCCCCTTCTTCCAATGTCCTTCTCTCCACGAGAGGTCAGAGAGGCAGGCAGTCTGGCAAGATCAGACCTCAGCATCCTGTCAAGATACTGGCAATGCACAGAGCTAAAATCCAGGGAGCACATACTGCTCCCCAGTGCCATCGGAAGCCCTGGGTCTGCGTGAGCTCATGGACGCCATGTTCGCTTGCCCACAGTCATGCCAGCTGGAGGGTGGAGCCAGGCTTGGGGCCTCTGTGCTCTGACCCACTCTGCTACCCTGGGGCCCCCACCGGCATTGATGATGGCACTGTCCCCAGCAAGGACACTTCTGTGGAGGCAGGTGGTGTGGGGCGGCCATGGGCACATCCCTTGCGAGGTGTCAGAACTGGCTTCGAGTGTAGGTTTGCTACTTCCAGGCTGTGTGACTTTGGGCAAGGTAGTTAGCCTCCCTGAGCCTTGATTTTCTCACTAGACATGGTAAAGGTTGATTTAGATAAAACCCAGACCCCCGACACGAATCCTGGTCCGCCTCCCCACCCCCCATCCCTTTCTATGGCTGGGTCTCAGGGAAGGGCAGTTGGGAAGGGTCCCCAAGGAAGTCACTAAGAGGAAGCAAGCCCACCAAGGGAGGGTGTGAGCGCCCTGAAAGCAATGACTGATTTGCCACATAGAAGGCTCCCCACGTGTTTGCCGGTTGAACATCTGAATGCATGAAAGAACAAAAGAAAGGATGAGTCGGAGCTAGAGAGCTGAGGAAACTTTGCCCACAGAGAAGGTGATAGAAGGAGGGCTTTGCGCAACTCCCTGGACCTAGATCCAGGGAGCAGCTGGATGGTTGGTCAGGACAGGCTAGCAGTGCTATGGTAACAAGCGACCCATAAATCCATGTGCCTTTGTAACCGCCATGTGCATTTCTTTTCATATGTATTTTTCTTTTAATTAATAATTTTGTGGTACTGGCAGTTGAACCAGGGCCTCGTGCTTGCATGCTTTGCAAGTGCTGGACCACTGAGCTGCACTTCCAGTTCATTTTTTTTTTTTTTACTTTTTTGAGACAGGGTCTCACTAAGTTACACAGACTGCCTCTGGTCTCGAACTTGCGATCCTCCTGCCTTCGCCTCCCGAGCCGCTGGGATGACAGATGAGTGCCACTGCACCTGGCTCATTAATTAATTAGTTAATTTTAAGACAGAGTCTCAATGGGTAGCCCAGGCTGGCCTCGAATGTGCGATCCTCCTGCCTCTGCCTACGGAGTCTGGGATCACCAGCATGGGGCATCACGTTAGCTATGTAATTCCTGTTTCTGCCCACGTAGAACTGCAACCTGTCAGGGCGCTCTGTTCTTCCAGGCCACGCCGGGGTCTGGCCTGACCTGCTTCCATAACAACAGCGGCAGGGAAGCCCCGCTGGCCCCTAAATGTTCTTCGCAGAAGGGTCTCACGTCACTTCTGCTCGGGCTTCACTGGCCAGCGCAGGTTCCAAGGTCACACTTGAGTTCCAGCAGGAGAGGGAGCACAGTCTGGCGTGTTCCCAGAGGTGAGAGGACTGGCCATCTCAACAGTCCTGCCGCGCCGCCACGGGGGCTTAGTCCAGAGGGTGCTTCAGCGGGACGCAGCTCCCAGACAGGGCTTGGGTGGCCTTCTCAGTGCTAGCCAGCATTTCCCACAGGAAGACACACCGTAGACAAACCTGCATATCTGGCTAGAGTTGAAATTTGGGTATCAGGTGATGGTGGGTGTCTTAGCCCATTCAGTCTGTAAAATAAAATTCTGTAGACCAGTGGCTTACGAACAACAGAAATTTATTTCTCACAGAGCTGAAGGCTGGGAAGTCCAAGATGAAGGCAGCAGTAGGTTTAGTGTCCGGTGAGGGTCTGCTTCCTGATTTATTTTTGTTGTTAGATGCTGTTGAGTCGGGTCTGACCCATAGCGACCCTCACAGGGTTTTCCATGGCTGACTGTTTCTGGATTGCTTTGGGAATGGATTGCCACGTCCTTCTCCTGTTTTTGGGTTGCTGGGGTTCGAACCCAGGTCCTTAGAGAGTGCAAAGCAGCACTCTGTCAACAGAGCTAAACCTCAACCCTCCTGATTTATAGATGGCCGTAGTTTCACTGTGTCCTCGCATGGCAGAAGGGAGGGAGCTCTTTGGAGCCTCCTTTATATGGGCACTCATCCTATTTGTGGGGGCTGGGATTTAGCTCAGTTGGTAGAGCACTGCGCTGCAGTCTCTGAGGCCTGGATTCGATTCCCAGCACCACAAACATGGGAGAAGGGCCTGGCAATCCACTCCCAATGCAATCCCGAAACAATCAGCCATTAAAAACCCTATGAGGGTCACTATGAGTTGGATATGACTCGATGGCACCTAACAACAACAACAATCCTATTTGTGAGGGCTCCATCCTCACGACCTCATCACCACCCAAAGCCCCACCTCCCAATCCCAACACATTGGTGATTAGGTTTCAACGTGATTTTTGTGGGAACAAAAACATTAAGTCCACTGCAGTGACCTCAGTTATTTTAAGAATGATTACATTGGGCTGATTATAACAGGAAAAACTCAAAATGACTGTAGCTTAAATATGACAGATGTTTCTTTCTCATGTGAAAGAAGGCAGGAGATAAAGCAGCAACCTGGGCCTGGTTGGTAGATTTAAGTCATTAGGGACTGATAACTTTTTTTTGTGGTCCTGGGGGTTGAACCCAGGGCCTCTCGCTTGCATGCTTTGCAAGTGCTAGACCACTGAGCTGCACCCCCAGCCCATCTTTTTACTTTTTTGAGACAGGGTCTCACTAAATTATTCAGACTTCCTTAGGCTCGTCTGTGTTTCTGCTCTGCCGTCTTCCGTCTATGCCTTCTATCTGCAAAGGTTGCTTCATGGCCCGTGATGACTTCTAGAACTCCAGCCATTGCATCTGTATTCCAGGCTGCAGAAGGAGAGGTTGGAGGAAAAGAGGGTTCTTCCCAGCTGAGCCAGCCCCCATGATGCAGCCTTCCCGGAATTCTAACATAGGGCTTCTACTGACATCTTACTGGCCAGAAAGAGTCACATGGCTAAACCAAGTGAAAAGGAGTACACGGTTACTCAGGTGACTGTGCTCAGGCCAACACAGTCCTTTTCCCCATTATATAATTAACCCAGCTAAAAAAGAAATCATTACTTTGCTATTAGAGAAAGAGGAGAGTTGAGGTCACCATAGGCCCCCGGCAGTCCTGGCCAGGGCCTGGCCGTCCTGATTGTCTGGAGTAGCGAAGCAGATACTTTACCCCCGCTGGGCTGGAACTCGCAACGGTTCACAGTCACCACCATTCCCTAACCTTTTCCCAACACTCATTGTCAGCTGCTCGTTATCACTGGGCTGTGCCAGGTTTTTTTCGTTTTTTTTTTTCCCCTCTAAGAGGAGCACAAAATATTTCCCATTTCTCAATCTTTATTAAAAATGTAAAAAGCAGAAGATGAATCATGTGTTTCAAGAAAAACAAGAAGGGAGGCATACTTCTTTGGGGAAGAGAAATATATTCCTGGTTGTGCATTGTGCAAGCAAGGCGTGTTGGAAAGTGCAGCCTACCTCCCTGTCAGGAAACGGCTCACTGTATTATCGGCCTCTCAGACCCGGCCTGTTTGCTGGGTGTCTGTGGGAAGGCGGGGGCCTCAGCCTCCCTGGCTCGGCACAGCTCAGCCCTCTCCCAAGGAGGAGGACACAGCCCGGTGTGGCCAACCCCTCTTGCTCCTCATTTGGAAGGCTCTTGCCCTTCTTTGTATTCAGGGCTTATTTTCGAGCAGGTTCAAAACCGCCTTGCAAAGTTCAAGATCATTACGACAGGCGAAAACACCGCTGAAATAGCACACCACTGTCAGTTAATTACGAACAATCCTTTAATAGCTGACATTATTATAAATTATATACCCATTATGACAAGGACAATTGCACTCTGTTTTTCTTGCCCCGCACTGGAAAACCAGACAATGCCGTCTTGTTGGGGAGAATGGCCTGGATGCACTTGGAGGAGAGTCGGGAGTTTCCGTGGGCCACCTATGGTGACCATAGTGGCCCCTGGGCCTCTGAGGACGCCCTGCCCTGGGCAGGAGGAGGCACAGCCTGGCGAGGCCTTGGAACCAACCTTCCCCTCCCCGGCCCTCTGCGATGGCTATAAGAATCTCTTCCCTGTGGGCCTCTCAGTTCCCTTCACCCTGGTCCCCACTCTTACGTCTAGCTAGGGCCAACGCAAAGAGCTCCTTTTCCAGGCAGCCTCCCCGATTTCGTCCTCCTCCAATTCCAGACACAAGGCAGAGGATTCGTTTTTGTGTGATTTTTAAGTCAGACACATAAAGCACCCCTAAAGTGTAAACCTTGACTTTGCACATACATACTGTGTAACCTGTTTCAGGTCAGGGTGTAGAATGAGGGTCCTCCCTTAAAAACGTTGCTGTGCCTGCCAGTCCCCTTGGCAACAATGTTTCACAACATGTAAAGAGTTCAGCGGGTGGGCGAACCCAGAGAGGCTGGCTCAGGGGTTGGTGACTGCCCTGGGCTCTGCAGGCTGGCTGCATCCAGGCCTGTAGGTAGAGGGGCCTGCTGCCCACCCTTGGAAAAACCCACCTATGCTTGCTGGGGTAAGTCCGGGGTCTTTTCAGTCATTCCGTGGTTAGGTGGGGCCCTGTTCTGCCCCCTTTATCTTGGGGCCTTGGAAGGTTCTGGGCCTAGAGGTTGGGTGAAGGCTGTGCGGTTTTGAAGGCTGTCTCTAAGGCGAAGGACGCTCTGTGTGCACCGGGCCTTGGAAGGGCCCCCGCAGGGGCTGCGGAGCCGACTTCTATTACGCCTTCGCGGATCATAGGGATTCAGGGTCTCGGGCTGCTGAGGAGGCAAGCTGCGTGCTGGACAGGAAGTGTTCTCTAGCTCACCTCTTCCATCCAGAGGTGTGGCCAGGGCATGCTGAGCCCTGGCCCGTGTTACAATCACGTGGGGGGACTGAAAAAGCCAAAGGCCAACCAAACCGCCTGAGTCCACCCAGACATGCCGATGGAATTGATCTGGGTGGGGATGCGCCATAGTGTGTTTTTTTGTTTTGTTTTGTTTTGTTTTGTTTTGCGGTACTGGGGATTGAACCCAGGCCCTCGCGCTCACATGCTCTGCAAGTGCTGGACCACTGAGCTGCACCCCCAGCCCATTTTTTTTTTCTTTTACTTTATTGAGACAGAATCTCCCTAAATTATGCAGCCTGCCTCTGGTCTCGAACTTGCGATCCTCCCGCCTCTACCTTCCAAGTCGCTGGGATTACAGGCGTGCGCCACCGCGCCTGGTGCAATAGTATTTTTTAAAACCACTCAGGTGATGCCAACTCATAGGCTGAGAGCCACTGAGCAGAGCGTGACTCTGAGTGACTCTGAGTGTCACTCTTTCCCGGCTGGCTTCAGGCACAGTCTGACAAGGTCAGGCACCTGCCCTTCCCACACTGCCTTCTGCCTCTCCCTGGGAAGGGGCTGAGACTCCCGGCCAACCGTGGACCTGGCCCACCAGGGCACTCCTTCCATCTTGGTGGCAAATCAATCACTAGTAATGGGTGTCGGTGAGCATCATACGTTCTAGCTGTTCCTAGAGAGGGAACTGAACTCCGGAGGCCTCGGTGATGGCCGGCAGTGGCCTGGTGGGAAAATGCTAGAGCTGGGGCTGAATCCAGGTCTTGGGGATCCCAAGCCAAGGCGTGTTTCCCTCAGCCAGGCTGCTCCAAAGAAGCTGTGTCTGGTAGTACATGCCAGCCAGACTCAGGGCCCAGGCCCAGGCCCATTTGTCCATTGGTTACAGTAGGCCGAGTGCCAGAGCCCACTATACTTTCAGAGGGGCTGTGAAATCAAAAGAAAGTGAAGGATGAAGTGAGTGTGTATCAAGTCCGGCCTGGACGACCTTTGTTTTTATGTCCGTTGTTGTTAGGTGCCATTGAGTTGATATCCGACTCATAGCCACCCTCTGTACAACAGGGGAAACACTATTGCCAGTGCTTCTCTGCTGTTCATAGGGTTTTCGATGGCAGATTGATTTTTGGGAGGGGGTTGCCAGGTCCTTCTCCCAGCCTACAGCTTCTAGTGTTCCCAGGCGGTCTCCCATCCAGGTACTAACCAGGCCCAACCCTGCTTAGCTTTCTGAGATCTCACGGGATCGGATGCCACAGGGCTACAGCTGCAGGCTTTTATGTCCATATTATGTCCATATACCTGTAAAATATGCTTTAATTTCTTTTCTTTTTTTTTTTTTTGTGGTACTGGGAGTTGAACCCAGGGCCTCACGCCTGCATGCTCTGCAAGTGCTGGACCACTGAGCTGCACCCTCAGCCCATTTTTTTACTGTTTGAGACAGGGTCTCGCTAAATTACACAGACTGCCTCTGGTCTCGAACTTGCGATTCTCCCCCCTCTGCCTCCCGAGCCACTGGGATTACAGGCCTGCACCACGGTGCCTGGTGCTTTAAAATATTTTTTAGGAAAGAATCGGCCCATGCAGACGATAGTGTCTGGGGCCCTTGGCAGTCATAAGGCAGCCATGCACACAGCCCTGGGTCCCGGAAGGTGCTGGTGTCTGTGGCCCTGGCCCTTCCTGGAGTGGGCGGGGGTGTTTACAGCACACCTTGTGCACGCTGGGCTCTGGGAAATAGGCAAGAGCGTCAAGCTGGTCCCGCTTGGACTCGGAAGGGCAGAGGTACACACAGGCAGCCAGAGCAGGGCAAGACGGGACGCACTTTCCCACCGCCCTCAGCTCCTCTATCTCTGCTTGCTTTTTGTCATTTCATCTGCCACTTAGTCACGTCCTGCCTTGCAGGTTACTGAACTCCTTCATGTATCGAATCCTGCGATCAACGATTCCTTTGTGGATTTCTTCCTTTCTTCAACAAATGTCTCCTATTTTAATAACATTGATTATTTCTAAAGACTGGATGTGGCTGTTTTTTGAGGGAGCACGTCAGCTTGTGGTACGAAACTTCAGAAGGCACTGAGGGATGGACACCCAGAAGGCTGCAGGCAGGAGGGCGAGAGGGCGTGTCTTATGTTTGTACTGAACTTTTGCTACTGTCTAGGTTTTGCACCAAGTGCAAGTATTGGCGATTGAATAGAATAAACTAAAACAAAGGCTGGCATGGTGACGCACACCTGTAATCCCAGCACTTGGGAGGCAGAGGCAGTGGGATTGAGAGTTCGAGGCCAGCCTGGGTTATATAAAAGGCCCTGTCCAAAAAAAAAAAAAAAAAAAAAAGCTAATGACTAAAAAAGCGACCTCACCCAGCTTCCAGCCTCCCTGCCCAGTGCCCCCATCCAGAGAGCCGTTGTGAACGGCTTGCTGTGCATCCTTCCAAAGACACTTTGGGAATCTACAAGCACATGCTTTTTTTTTTTTTTTTTTTTTGCGGTACTGGGGGTTGAACC